>JBAPLH010001028.1:0-29335 GCA_037897445.1 Ceriops zippeliana
GATGCAATTCGAGATCAAGAACACTATTGTTTGTTGCAATTGAATGAATTCATGTTATAGACGATTCATGGAAATTGTTTTCATAATGAAGATAGTCGTTAAGAAAGTGTCCACAGATAATTTAATGGTTAATGCATGAAAAATAGTTCTTGTAACAAGAAGAGGACCCTAATTAGATTAAGGTCATTAGAAAGTCTGATTAATTAGGAATTAAACAAGTTCACATTGGCATGAAATGCAATCCAAGGTGAATGACACATTTGAATGCTGGACACAAACAAATTTGGAGTAATAATGGTGTTAATACTTGTTTGATTTAATTAATATGCTTCATTTGTTAGAAACATATGTCAATTTCATTCTCGCTGTATCAAAAAGTGTGTTTGGAATCAAATGATTCGACTTGCTAACCAGAAATGATGGGAGGTACTCTTTATTTTAGAATTCAACCAATTAATATCAATAGGAGATGCAATTCGAGATCAAGAACACTATTGTTTGTTGCAATTGAATGAATTCATGATATAGACGATTCATTGAAAATGTTTTCATAATGAATATGGTCGTTTAGAAAGAGTCAAAAGATTATTTCATGGTTAATGAATGAAAAATAGTTCTTGTAACAAGAAGAGGACCCTAATTAAATTTAGGTGATTAGAAAGTCTCATTAATTAGTAATTAAACAAGTTCACATTGGCATGAAATGCAATCCAAGGTGAATGACACATTTGGATGTTGGACGCAAACAGATTTGGAGTAATAATGGTGTTAATACTTGTTTGATTTAATTAATACACTTCATTGTTTAGCAACATATGTCAATTTCATTATCGCTTTATCAAAAAGTGTGTTTGGAATCAAATGATCTGACTTGCTAACCAGAAATGATGGGAGGTACTCTTTATTTTAGAATTCAACCAATTAATATCAATAGGAGCTGCAATTCGAGATCAAGAACTCTATTGTTTGTTGCAATTGAATGAATTCATGTCATAGACGATTCATGGAAATTGTTTTCATAATGAATATAGTCGTTAATAAAGAGTCAACAGATAATTTAATGGTTAATGCATGAAAAATAGTTCTTGTAACAAGAAGAGGAGCCTAATTTGAGGTGATTAGAAAAGTGTCATTATTTAGGAACTAAACAAGTTCACATTGGGATGAAATGCAATCCAAGGTGAATGACACATTCGGATGTTGGACGCAAACAGATTTGGAGTAATAATGGTGTTAATACATGTTTGATTTAATTAATACACTTCATTGTTTAGCAATATATGTCAATTTCATTATCGCTTTATCAAAAAGTGTGTTTGGAATCAAATGATTCGACTTGCTAACCAGAAATGATGGGAGGTACTCTTTATTTTAGAATTCAACCAATTAATATCAATATGAGATGCAATTCGAGATCAAGAATACTATTGTTTGTCGCAATTGAATGAATTCATGTTATAGACAATTCATGGAAATTCTTTTCATAATGAAGATAGTCGTTAAGAAAGTGTCCACAGATAATTTAATGGTTAATGCATGAAAAATAGTTCTTGAAACAAGAAGAGGACCCTAATTAAATTAAGGTGATTAGAAAGTCTGATTAATTAGGAATTAAACAAGTTCACATTGGCATGAAATGCAATCCAAGGTGAATGACACATTTGGATGTTGGACGCAAACAGATTTGGAGTAATAATGGTGTTAATACTTGTTTGATTTAATTAATACACTTCATTGTTTAGCAACATATGTCAATTTCATTATCGCTTTATCAAAAAGTGTGTTTGGAATCAAATGATTCGACTTGCTAACCAGAAATGATGGGAGGTACTCTTTATTTTAGAATTCAACCGATTAATATTAATAACAAATGCAATTCAAGATCAAGAACACTATTGTTTGTTGCAATTGAATGAATTCATGTTATAGACGATTCATGGAAATTGATTTCATAATGAAGAGAGTCGTTAAGAAAGTGTCCACAGATAATTTAATGGTTAATGCATGAAAAATAGTTCTTGTAACAAGAAGAGGAGCCTAATTAGATTAAGGTGATTAGAAAGTCTCATTAATTAGTAATTAAACAAGTTCACATTGGCATGAAATGCAATCCAAGGTGAATGACACATTTGGATGTTGGACGCAAACAGATTTGGAGTAATAATGGTGTTAATACTTGTTTGATTTAATTAATACACTTCATTGTTTAGCAACATATGTCAATTTCATTATCGCTTTATCAAAAAGTGTGTTTGGAATCAAATGATTCGACTTGCTAACCAGAAATGATGGGAGGTACTCTTTATTTTAGAATTCAACCAATTAATATCAATAGGAGATGCAATTCGAGATCAAGAACACTATTGTTTGTTGCAATTGAATGAATTCATGTTATAGACGATTCATGGAAATTGTTTTCATAATGAAGATAGTCGTTAAGAAAGTGTCCACAGATAATTTAATGGTTAATGCATGAAAAATAGTTCTTGTAACAAGAAGAGGACCCTAATTAGATTAAGGTCATTAGAAAGTCTGATTAATTAGGAATTAAACAAGTTCACATTGGCATGAAATGCAATCCAAGGTGAATGACACATTTGAATGCTGGACACAAACAAATTTGGAGTAATAATGGTGTTAATACTTGTTTGATTTAATTAATATGCTTCATTTGTTAGAAACATATGTCAATTTCATTCTCGCTGTATCAAAAAGTGTGTTTGGAATCAAATGATTCGACTTGCTAACCAGAAATGATGGGAGGTACTCTTTATTTTAGAATTCAACCAATTAATATCAATAGGAGATGCAATTCGAAATCAAGAACACTATTGTTTGTTGCAATTGAATGAATTCATGATATAGACGATTCATTGAAAATGTTTTCATAATGAATATGGTCGTTTAGAAAGAGTCAAAAGATTATTTCATGGTTAATGAATGAAAAATAGTTCTTGTAACAAGAAGAGGACCCTAATTAAATTTAGGTGATTAGAAAGTCTCATTAATTAGTAATTAAACAAGTTCACATTGGCATGAAATGCAATCCAAGGTGAATGACACATTTGGATGTTGGACGCAAATAGATTTGGAGTAATAATGGTGTTAATACTTGTTTGATTTAATTAATACACTTCATTGTTTAGAAACATATGTCAATTTCATTATCGCTTTATCAAAAAGTGTGTTTGGAATCAAATGATCTGACTTGCTAACCAGAAATGATGGGAGGTACTCTTTATTTTAGAATTCAACCAATTAATATCAATAGGAGCTGCAATTCGAGATCAAGAACTCTATTGTTTGTTGCAATTGAATGAATTCATGTCATAGACGATTCATGGAAATTGTTTTCATAATGAATATAGTCGTTAATAAAGAGTCAACAGATAATTTAATGGTTAATGCATGAAAAATAGTTCTTGTAACAAGAAGAGGAGCCTAATTTGAGGTGATTAGAAAGTGTCATTATTTAGGAACTAAACAAGTTCACATTGGGATGAAATGCAATCCAAGGTGAATGACACATTCGGATGTTGGACGCAAACAGATTTGGAGTAATAATGGTGTTAATACTTGTTTGATTTAATTAATACACTTCATTGTTTAGCAATATATGTCAATTTCATTATCGCTTTATCAAAAAGTGTGTTTGGAATCAAATGATTCGACTTGCTAACCAGAAATGATGGGAGGTACTCTTTATTTTAGAATTCAACCAATTAATATCAATATGAGATGCAATTCGAGATCAAGAACACTATTGTTTGTCGCAATTGAATGAATTCATGTTATAGACAATTCATGGAAATTCTTTTCATAATGAAGATAGTCGTTAAGAAAGTGTCCACAGATAATTTAATGGTTAATGCATGAAAAATAGTTCTTGAAACAAGAAGAGGACCCTAATTAAATTAAGGTGATTAGAAAGTCTGATTAATTAGGAATTAAACAAGTTCACATTGGCATGAAATGCAATCCAAGGTGAATGACACATTTGGATGTTGGACGCAAACAGATTTGGAGTAATAATGGTGTTAATACTTGTTTGATTTAATTAATACACTTCATTGTTTAGCAACATATGTCAATTTCATTATCGCTTTATCAAAAAGTGTGTTTGGAATCAAATGATTCGACTTGCTAACCAGAAATGATGGGAGGTACTCTTTATTTTAGAATTCAACCAATTAATATCAATAGGAGATGCACTTCAAGATCAAGAACACTATTGTTTGTTGCAATTGAATGAATTCATGTTATAGACGATTCATGGAAATTGTTTTCATAATGAAGATAGTCGTTAAGAAAGTGTCCACAGATAATTTAATGGTTAATGCATGAAAAATAGTTCTTGTAACAAGAAGAGGACCCTAATTAGATTAAGGTGATTAGAAAGTCTCATTAATTAGTAATTAAACAAGTTCACATTGGCATGAAATGCAATCCAAGGTGAATGACACATTTGGATGTTGGACGCAAACAGATTTGGAGTAATAATGGTGTTAATACTTGTTTGATTTAATTAATATACTTCATTGGTTAGCAACATATGTCAATTTCATTATCGCTGTATCAAAAAGTGTGTTTGGAATCAAAAGATTCTACATGCTAACCATAAATGATGGGATGTACTCTTTATTTTGGAATTCAACCAATTAATATCAATAGGAAATGCATTTTGAGGTCAAGAACTCTATTGTTTCTTGCAATTGAATGAATTCATGTTATAGACGATTGATTGAAAATGTTTTCGTAATGAATATGGTCGTTAAGAAAGAGTCAAAAGATTATTTCATGGTTAATGAATGAAAAATAGTTCTTGTAACAAAAAGAGGAGCCTAATTATCTTAAGGTGATCAGAAAGTCTCATTAATTAGTAATTAAACAAGTTCACATTGGCATGAAATGCAATCCAAGGTGAATGACACATTTTGATGTTGGACGCAGACAGATTTGGAGTAATAATGGTGTTAATACTTGTTTGATTTAATTAATATACTTCATTGGTTAGCAATATATGTCAATTTCATTATCGCTGTATCAAAAAGTGTGTTTGGAATCAAAAGATTCTACATGCTAACCATAAATGATGGGATGTACTCTTTATTTAAGAATTCTACCAATCAATATCAATATAAAGTGCAATTCGAGGTCAAGAACTCTATTGTTTGTTGCAATTGAATGAATTCTTGTTATAGACGATTCATGGAAATTATTTTCATAATGAATATAGACGTTAAGAAAGATTCGACAGATAATTTAATGGCTAATGCATGAAAAATAGTTCTTGTAACAAATAGAGGAGCCTTATTAGCTTGATGTTATTAGAGAGTCTTATTATTTTGGAACTAAACAAGTTCACAGAGGCATGAAATGATATCCAAGACGAATGACTCATTTGGCTGATGGACGCAAACAGATTTGGAGTAATAATGGTGTTAATACTTGTTTGATTTAACTAATACACTTCATTGTTTAGCAACATATGTCAATTTCATTATCGCTTTATCAAAAAGTGTGTTTGCAATCAAAAGATTCTACATGCTAACCATAAATGATGGAATGTACTCTTTATTTTGGAATTCAACCAATTAATATCAATAGGAAATGCAATTCGAGGTCAAGAACTCTATTGTTTGGTTCAATTGAATGAATTCATGTTATAGACGATTCATGGAACTTGTTTCATAATGAATATGGTCGTTAAGAAAGAGTGAACAGATTATTTTATTGTTAATGAATCAAAAATATTTCTTGTAACAAGAAGAGGAGCCTAATTATCTTAAGGCGATTGGAAAGTCTTATTATTTAGTGATTAAATAAGTTCACATAGGCATGAAATGATATCCAAGATGAATGACTCATTTTGCTGATGGACGCAAACAGATTTGGAGTAATAATGGTGTTAATACTTGTTTGATTTAATTAATACACTTCTTTGTTTAGCAACATATGTCAATTTCATTATCGCTTTATCAAAAAGTGTGTTTGGAATCAAATGATTCGACTTGCTAACCAGAAATGATGGGAGGTACTCTTTATTTTAGAATTCAACCAATTAATATCAATAAGAAATGCAATTCAAGGTCAAGAACTCTATTGTTTCTTGCAATTGAATGAATTCATGTTATAGATGATTCATTGAAAATGTTTTTGTAATGAATATGGTCGTTAAGAAAGAGTCAACATATAATTTCATGGTCAAAGCATCAAAAATAATTCTTGTAACTAGAATAGGAGCCTAATTAGATTAAGGTGATTAGAAAGTCTCATTAATTAGTAATTAAACAGGTTCACATTGGCTTGAAATGCAATCCAAGAAGGATGACTCATTTGGCTGATGGACGCAAACAAATTTGGAGTAATAATGGTGTTAATACTTGATTTATTTAATTAATATACTTCATTGTTTAGCAACATATGTCCATTTCTTTATCGCTTTATGAAAAAGTGAGCCTGGAATGAAATGATTCGAGTTGTTAACCTGAAATGATGGGAGGTACTCTTTATTTTAGAATTCAACCAAATAATATCAATAACAAATGCAATTCAGGATCAAGAACACTATTGTTTGTTGCAATTGAATGAATTCATGTTATAGACGATTCATGGAAATTGATTTCATAATGAAGAGAGTCGTTAAGAAAGTGTCCACAGATAATTTAATGGTTAATGCATGAAAAATAGTTCTTGTAACAAGAAGAGGAGCCTAATTAAATTAAGGTGATTAGAAAGTCTCATTAATTAGTAATTCAACAAGTTCACATTGGCATGAAATGCAATCCAAGGTGAATGACACATTTGGATGTTGGACGCAAACAGATTTGGAGTAATAATGGTGTTAATACTTGTTTGATTTAATTAATACACTTCATTGTTTAGCAACATATGTCAATTTCATTATCGCTGTATCAAAAAGTGAGCTTGGAATGAAATGATTCGACTTGCTAAACCAGAAATGATGGGAGGTACTCTTTATTTTAGAATTCAACCAATTAATATCAATAAGAAATGCAATTCAAGATCAAGAACTCTATTATTTGTTGCAATTGAATGAATTGATGTTATAGACGATTAAGGGAAATTGTTTTCATAATGAATATAGTCGTTTAGAAAGAGTCAACATATAATTTCATGGTCAAAGCATCAAAAATAATTCTTGTAACAAGAATAGGAGCCTAATTAGATTAAGGTGATTAGAAAGTCTCATTAATTAGTAATTAAACAAGTTCACATTTGCTTGAAATGCAATCAAAGAAGGATGACTCATTTGGCTGATGGACGCAAACAAATTTGGAGTAATAATGGTGTTAATACTTGATTGATTTAATTAATATACTTCATTCTTTAGCAACATATGTCCATTTCTTTATCGCTTTATGAAAAAGTGATCTTGGAATGAAATGATTCGAGTTGTTAACCAAAAATGATGGGTGGTACTCTTTATTTTAGAATTCAACCAATTAATATCAATAACAAATGCAATTCAAGATCAAGAACACTATTGTTTGTTGCAATTGAATGAATTCATGTTATAGACGATTCATGGAAATTGTTTTCATAATGAAGATAGTCGTTAAGAAAGTGTCCACAGATAATTTAATGGTTAATGCATGAAAAATAGTTCTTGTAATAAGAAGAGGATCCTAATTAGATTAAGGTGATTAGAAAGTCTCATTAATTAGTAATTAAACAAGTTCACATTGGCATGAAATGCAATCCAAGGTGAATGACACATTTGGATGTTGGACGCAAATAGATTTGGAGTAATAATGGTGTTAATACTTGTTTGATTTATTTAATATACTTCATTGGTTAGCAACATATGTCAATTTCATTATCACTGTATCAAAAAGTGTGTTTGGAATCAAAAGATTCTACATGCTAACCATAAATGATAGGATGTACTCTTTATTTTGGAATTCAACCAATTAATATCAATAGGAAATGCAACTCGAGGTCAAGAACTCTATTGTTTGTTGCAATTGAATGAATTCATGTTATAGACGATTCATGGAAATTGTTTTCATAATGAAGATAGTCGTTAAGAAAGTGTCCACAGATAATTTAATGGTTAATGCATGAAAAATAGTTCTTTTAACAAGAAGAGGACCCTAATTAGATTAAGGTGATTAGAAAGTCTCATTAATTAGTAATTAAACAAGTTCACATTGGCATGAAATGCAATCCAAGGTGAATGACACATTTGGATGTTGGACGCAAACATATTTGGAGTAATAATGGTGTTAATACTTGTTTGATTTAATTAATACACTTCATTGTTTAGCAACATATGTCCATTTCTTTATGGCTTTATGAAAATGTGAGCTTGGAATGAAATGATTCGAGTTGCTAACCAGAAATGATGGGAGGTACTCTTTATTTTAGAATTCAACCAATTAATATCAATAGTAGCTGCAATTCGAGATCAAAAACTCTATTGTTTGTTGCAATTGAATGAATTCATGTTATCGACGATTAATGGAAATTGTTTTCATAATGAATATAGTCGTTAAGAAAGAGTCAACATATAATTTCATGGTCAAAGCATCAAAAATAATTCTTGTAACAAGAATAGGAGCCTAATTAGATTAAGGTGATGAGAAAGTCTCATTAATTAGTAATTAAACAAGTTCACATTGGATTGAAATGCAATCCAAGAAGGATGACTCATTTGGCTGATGGACGCAAACAAATTTGAAGTAATAATGATGTTAATACTTGATTGATTTAATTAATATACTTCATTGTTTAGCAACATATGTCCATTTCTTTATGGCTTTATGAAAATGTGTGCTTGGAATGAAATGATTCGAGTTGCTAACCAGAAATGATGGGAGGTACTCTTTATTTTAGAATTCAACCAATTAATATCAATAACAAATGCAATTCAAGATCAAGAACACTATTGTTTGTTGCAATTGAATGAATTCATGTTATAGACGATTCATGGAAATTGATTTCATAATGAAGAGAGTCGTTAAGAAAGTGTCCACAGATAATTTAATGGTTAATGCATGAAAAATAGTTCTTGTAACAAGAAAAGGAGCCTAATTAGATTAAGGTGATTAGAAAGTCTCATTAATTAGTAATTAAACAAGTTCACATTGGCATGAAATGCAATCCAAGGTGAATGACACATTTGGATGTTGGACGCAAACAGATTTGGAGTAATAATGGTGTTAATACTTGTTTGATTTAATTAATACACTTCATTGTTTAGCAACATATGTCAATTTCATTATCGCTATATCAAAAAGTGAGCTTGGAATGAAATGATTCGACTTGCTAACCAGAAATGATGGGAGGTACTCTTTATTTTAGAATTCAACCAATTAATATCAATAAGAAATGCAATTCAAGATCAAGAACTCTATTGTTTGTTGCAATTGAATGAATTCATGTTATAGACGATTAATGGAAATTTTTTTCATAATGAATATAGTCGTTAAGAAAGAGTCAACATATAATTTCATGGTCAAAGCATAAAAAATAATTCTTGTAACAAGAATAGGAGCCTAATTAGATTAAGGTGATTAGAAAGTCTCATTAATTAGTAATTAAACAAGTTCACATTGGCTTGAAATGCAATCCAAGGTGAATGACACATTTGGATGTTGGACGCAAACAGATTTGGAGTAATAATGGTGTTAATACTTGTTTGATTTAATTAATACACTTCATTGTTTAGCAACATATGTCAATTTCATTATCGCTTTATCAAAAAGTGTGTTTGCAATCAAATGATTCGACTTGCTAACCAGAAATGATGGGAGGTACTCTTTATTTTAGAATTCAACCAATTAATATCAACAGGAGATGCAATTCGAGATCAAGAACACTATTTTTTGTTGCAATTGAATGAATTCATGTTATAGACGATTCATGGAAATTGTTTTCATAATGAAGATAGTCGTTAAGAAAGTGTCCACAGATAATTTAATGGTTAATGCATGAAAAATAGTTCTTGTTACAAGAAGAGGACCCTAATTAGATTAAGGTCATTAGAAAGTCTGATTAATTAGGAATTAAACAAGTTCACATTGGCATGAAATGCAATCCAAGGTGAATGACACATTTGAATGCTGGACACAAACAAATTTGGAGTAATAATGGTGTTAATACTTGTTTGATTTAATTAATATGCTTCATTGGTTAGAAACATATGTCAATTTCATTATCGCTGTGTCAAAAAGTGTGTTTGGAATCAAATGATTCGACTTGCTAACCAGAAATGATGGGAGGTACTCTTTATTTTAGAATTCAACCAATTAATATCAATAGGAGATGCAATTCGAGATCAAGAACACTATTGTTTGTTGCAATTGAATGAATTCATGTTATAGACGATTCATTGAAAATGTTTTCGTAATGAATATGGTCGTTAAGAAAGAGTCAAAAGATTATTTCATGGTTAATGAATGAAAAATAGTTCTTGTAACAAGAAGAGGACCCTAATTAAATTAAGGTGATTAGAAAGTCTGATTAATTAGGAATTAAACAAGTTCACATTGGCATGAAATGCAATCCAAGGTGAATGACACATTTGAATGCTGGACACAAACAAATTTGGAGTAATAATGGTGTTAATACTTGTTTGATTTAATTAATATGCTTCATTGGTTAGAAACATATGTCAATTTCATTATCGCTGTATCAAAAAGTGTGTTTGGAATCAAAAGATTCTACATGCTAACCATAAATGATGGGATGTACTCTTTATTTTGGAATTCAACCAATTAATATCAATAGGAAATGCAATTCGAGGTCAAGAACTCTATTGTTTGTTGCAATTGAATGAATTCATGTTATAGACGATTCATGGAAATTGTTTTCATAATGAAGATAGTCGTTAAGAAAGTGTCCACAGATAATTTAATGGTTAAAGGATGAAAAAAAGTTCTTGTAACAAGAAGAGGACCCTAATTAGATTAAGGTGATTAGAAAGTCTCATTAATTAGTAATTAAACAAGTTCACATTGGCATGAAATGCAATCCAAGGTGAATGACACATTTGGATGTTGGACGCAAACAGATTTGGAGTAATAATGGTGTTAATACTTGTTTGATTTAATTAATACACTTCATTGTTTAGCAACATATGTCAATTTCATTATCGCTTTCTCAAAAAGTGTGTTTGGAATCAAATGATTCGACTTGCTAACCAAAAATGATGGGAGGTACTCTTTATTTTAGAATTCAACCAATTAATATCAATAGGAGCTGCAATTCGAGGTCAAGAACTCTATTATTTATTGCAATTGAATGAATTCATGTTATAGACGATTCATGGAAATTGTTTTCATAATGAATATGGTCGTTAAGAAAGAGTGAACAGATTATTTCATGGTTAATGAATGAAAAATATTTCTTGTAACAAGAAGAGGAGCCTAATTATCTTAAGGTGATCAGAAAGTCTCATTATTTAGTAATTAAATAAGTTCACATAGGCATGAAATGATATCCAAGACGAATGACTCATTTGGCTGATGGACGCAAACAGATTTGGAGTAATAATGGTGTTAATACTTGTTTGATTTCATTAATACACTTCATTGTTTAGCAACATATGTCAATTTCATTATCGCTTTATCAAAATGTGTGTTTGGAATCAAATGATTCGACTTGCTAACCAGAAATGATGGGAGGTACTCTTTATTTTAGAATTCAACAAATTAATATCAATAAGAAATGCAATTCAAGGTCAAGAACTCTATTGTTTGTTGCAATTGAATGAATTCATGTTATAGATGATTCATTGAAAATGTTTTTGTAATGAATATGGTCGTTAAGAAAGAGTCAAAAGATTATTTCATGGTTAATGAATGAAAAATAGTTCTTGTAACAAGAAGAGGAGCCTAATTATCTTAAGGTGATTAGAAACTCTCATTATTCAGTTATTAAATAAGTTCACATTAGCATGAAATGCTATCCAAGACGAATGACTCATTTGGCTGATGGACGCAAACAGATTTGGAGTAATAATGGTGTTAATACTTGTTTGATTTAATTAATATACTTCATTGTTTAGCAACATATGTCAATTTCATTATCGCTTTATAAAAAAGTGAGCTTGGAATGAAATGATTCGACTTGCTAACCAGAAATGATGGGAGGTACTCTTTATTTTAGAATTCAACCAATTAATATCAATAAGAAATGCAATTCAAGATCAAAAACTCTATTGTTTGTTGCAATTGAATGAATTCATGTTATAGACGATTAATGGAAATTGTTTTCATAATGAATATAGTCGTTAAGAAAGAGTCAACATATAATTTCATGGTCAAAGCATAAAAAATAATTCTTGTAACTAGAATAGGAGCCTAATTAGATTAAGGTGATTAGAAAGTCTCATTAATTAGTAATTAAACAGGTTCACATTGGCTTGAAATGCAATCCAAGAAGGATGACTCATTTGGCTGATGGACGCAAACAAATTTGGAGTAATAATGGTGTTAATACTTGATTGATTTAATTAATATACTTCATTGTTTAGCAACATATGTCCATTTCTTTATCTCTTTATGAAAAAGTGAGCTTGGAATGAAATGATTCGAGTTGCTAACCAGAAATGATGGGAGGTACTCTTTATTTTAGAATTCAACCAATTAATATCAATAACAAATGCAATTCAAGATCAAGAACACTATTGTTTGTTGCCATTGAATGAATTCATGTTATAGACGATTCATGGAAATTCTTTTCATAACGAAGATAGTCGTTAAGAAAGTGTCCACAGATAATTCAATGGTTAATGCATGAAAAATAGTTCTTGTAACAAGAAGAGGACCCTAATTAGATTAAGGTGATTAGAAAGTCTCATTAATTAGTAATTAAACAAGTTCACATTGGCAGGAAATGCAATCCAAGGTGAATGCCACATTTGGATGTTGGACGCAAACAGATTTGGAGTAATAATGGTGTTAATACTTGTTTGATTTAATTAATATACTTCATTGGTTAGCAACATATGTCAATTTCATTATCGCTGTATCAAAAAGTGTGTTTGGAATCAAAAGATTCTACATGCTAACCATAAATGATGGGATGTACTCTTTATTTTGGAATTCAACCAATTAATATCAATAGGAAATGCAATTCGAGGTCAAGAACTCTATTGTTTCTTGCAATTGAATGAATTCATGTTATAGACGATTCATTGAAAATGTTTTCGTAATGAATATGGTCGTTAAGAAAGTGTCAAAAGATTATTTCATGGTTAATGAATGAAAAATAGTTCTTGTAACAAGAGGAGGAGCCTAATTATCATAGGGTGATTAGAAAGTCTGATTATTCAGTTATTAAATAAGTTCCCATTGGCATGAAATGCTATCCAAGTCGAATGACTCATTCGGCTGATGGACGCAAACAGATTTGGAGTAATAATGGTGTTAATACTTGTTTGATTTAATTAATATACTTCATTGTTTAGCAACATATGTCAATTTCATTATCGCTTTATCAAAAAAGTGTGTTTGGAAAGAAATGATTCGACTTGCTAACCAGAAATGATGGGAGGTACTCTTTATTTTAGAATTCAACCAATTAATATCAATAAGAAATGCAATTCAAGATCAAAAACTCTATTGTTTGTTGCAATTGAATGAATTCATGTTATAGACGATTAATGGAAATTGTTTTCATAATGAATATAGTCGTTAAGAAAGAGTCAACATATAATTTCATGGTCAAAGCATCAAAAATAATTCTTGTAACTAGAATAGGAGCCTAATTAGATTAAGGTGATTAGAAAGTCTCATTAATTAGTAATTAAACAGGTTCACATTGGCTTGAAATGCAATCCAAGAAGGATGACTCATTTGGCTGATGGACGCAAACAAATTTGGAGTAATAATGGTGTTAATACTTGATTGATTTAATTAATATACTTCATTGTTTAGCAACATATGTCCATTTCTTTATCTCTTTATGAAAAAGTGAGCTTGGAATGAAATGATTCGAGTTGCTAACCAGAAATGATGGGAGGTACTCTTTATTTTAGAATTCAACCAATTAATATCAATAACAAATGCAATTCAAGATCAAGAACACTATTGTTTGTTGCAATTGAATGAATTCATGTTATAGACGATTCATGGAAATTCTTTTCATAACGAAGATAGTCGTTAAGAAAGTGTCCACAGATAATTTAATGGTTAATGCATGAAAAATAGTTCTTGTAACAAGAAGAGGACCCTAATTAGATTAAGGTGATTAGAAAGTCTCATTAATTAGTAATTAAACAAGTTCACATTGGCATGAAATGCAATCCAAGGTGAATGACACATTCGGATGTTGGACGCAAACAGATTTGGAGTAATAATGGCGTTAATACTTGTTTGATTTAACTAATACACTTCATTGTTTAGCAATATATGTCAATTTCATTATCGCTTTATCAAAAAGTGTGTTTGGAATCAAATGATTCGACTTGCTAACCAGAAATGATGGGAGGTACTCTTTATTTTAGATTTCAACCAATTAATATCAATAAGAAATGAAATTCAAGGTCAAGAACTCTATTGTTTCTTGCAATTGAATGAATTCATGTTATAGACGATTCATTGAAAATATTTTCGCAATGAATATGGTCGTTAAGAAAGAGTTAAAAGATTATTTCATGGTTAATAAATGAAAAATAGTTCTTGTAACAAGAAGAGGAGCCTAATTATCTTAAGGTGATTAGAATGTCTCATTAATTAGTAATTAAACAGGTTCACATTGGCATGAAATGCAATCCAATGTGAATGACACATTTGGATGTTGGACGCAAACAGATTTGGAGTAATAATGGTGTTAATACTTGTTTGATTTAATTAATACACTTCATTGTTTAGCAACATATGTCAATTTCATTATCGCTTTATCAAAAAGTGTGTTTGGAATCAAATGATCTGACTTGCTAACCAGAAATGATGGGAGGTACTCTTTATTTTAGAATTCAACCAATTAATATCAATAGGAGCTGCAATTCGAGATCAAGAACTCTATTGTTTGTTGCAATTGAATGAATTCATGTCATAGACGATTCATCGAAATTGTTTTCATAATGAATATAGTCGTTAAGAAAGATTCAACAGATAATTTAATGGTTAATGCATGAAAAATAGTTTCTTGTAACAAGAAGAGGAGCCTAATTTGCTTGAGGTGATTAGAAAGTCTCATTATTTAGTAATTAAACAAGTTCACATTGGCATGAAATGCAATCCAAGGTGCATGACACATTTGGCTGATGGACGCAAACAGATTTGGAGTAATAATGGTGTGAATACTTGTTTGATTTAATTAATACATTTCATTGTTTAGCAACATATGTCAATTTCATTATCGCTTTATCTAAAAGTGTGTTTAGAATCAAATGATTCGACTTGCTAACCAGAAATGATGGGAGGTACTCTTTATTTTAGAATTCAACCAATTAATATCAATATGAGATGCAATTCGAGATCAAGAACACTATTGTTTGTTGCAATTGAATGAATTCATGTTATAGACGATTCATGGAAATTGTTTTCATAATGAAGATAGTCGTTAAGAAAGTGTCCACAGATAATTTAATGGTTAATGCATGAAAAATAGTTCTTGTAACAAGAAGAGGACCCTAATTAAATTAAGGTGATTAGAAAGTCTGATTAATTAGGAATTAAACAAGTTCACATTGGCATGAAATGAAATCCAAGGTGAATGACACATTTGGATGTTGGACGCAAACAGATTTGGAGTAATAATGGTGTTAATACTTGTTTGATTTAATTAATACACTTCATTGTTTAGCAACATATGTCAATTTCATTATCGCTTTATCAAAAAGTGTGTTTGGAATCAAATGATTCGACTTGCTAACCAGAAATGATGGGAGGTACTCTTTATTTTAGAATTCAACCAATTAATATCAATAGGAGATGCAATTCGAGATCAAGAACACTATTGTTTGTTGCAATTGAATGAATTCATGTTATAGACGATTCATGGAAATTGTTTTCATAATGAAGATAGTCGTTAAGAAAGTGTCCACAGATAATTTAATGGTTAATGCATGAAAAATAGTTCTTGTAACAAGAAGAGGACCCTAATTAGATTAAGGTGATTAGAAAGTCTCATTAATTAGTAATTAAACAAGTTCACATTGGCATGAAATGCAATCCAAGGTGAATGACACATTTGGATGTTGGACGCAAACAGATTTGGAGTAATAATGGTGTTAATACTTGTTTGATTTAATTAATATACTTCATTGGTTAGCAACATATGTCAATTTCATTATCGCTGTATCAAAAAGTGTGTTTGGAATCAAAATGATTCGACATGCTAACCAGAAATGATGGGATGTACTCTTTATTTTGGAATTCAACCAATTAATATCAATAGGAAATGCAATTCGAGGTCAAGAACTCTATTGTTTGTTGCAATTGAATGAATTCATGTTATAGACGATTCATGGAAATTGTTTTCGTAATGAATATAGTCGTTAAGAAAGAGTCAACAGATTAATTTAATGGTTAATGAATGAAAAATAGTTCTTGTAACAAGAAGAGGAGCCTAATTATCTTGAGGTGATTAGAAAGTCTCATTATTTTGTTATAAAAAGTTCACATTGGCATGAAATGCAATCCAAGATGAATGACACATTTGGCTGATGGACGCAAACAGATTTGGAGTAATAATGGTGTTAATACTTGTTTGATTTAATTAATACACTTCATTGTGTAGCAACATATGTCAATTTCATTATCGCTTTATCAAAAAGTGTGTTTGGAATCAAATGATTCGACTTGCTAACCAGAAATGATGGGAGGTAGTCTTTATTTTAGAATTCAACCCATTAATATCAATAGGAGACGCAATTCGAGATCAAGAACTCTATTGTTTGTTGCAATTGAATGAATTCATGTCATAGACGATTCATGGAATGTGTTTTCATAATGAATATAGTCGTTAAGAAAGAGTCAACAGATTATTTCATGGTTAATGCATGAAAAATAGTTCTTGTAATAAGAAGAGGAGCCTAATTACTTTAATGTGATCAGACAGTCTCATTATTTTGGAACTAAACAAGTTCACATTGGCATGAAATGCAATCCAAGGTGAATGACACATTTGGATGTTGGACGCAGACAAATTTGGAGTAATAATGGTGTTAATACTTGTTTGATTTAATTAATATACTTCATTGGTTTAGCAACATATGTCAATTTCATTATCGCTGTATCAAAAAGTGTGTTTGGAATCAAAAGATTCTACATGCTAACCATAAATGATGGGATGTACTCTTTATTTTAGATTTCAACCAATTAATATCAATAAGAAATGCAATTCGAGGTCAAGAACTCTATTGTTTTGTTGCAATTGAATGAATTCATGTTATAGACGATTCATTGAAAATTGTTTTCGTAATGAATATAGTCGTTAAGAAAGAGTCAACAGATTATTTCATGGTTAATGAATGAAAAATAGTTCTTGTAACAAGAAGAGGAGCCTAATTATCTTAAGGTGATTATAAAGTCTCATTAATTAGTAATTAAACAAGTTCAGATTGGCATGAAATGCAATCCAAGGTTAATGACACATTTGGATGTTGGATGCAAACAGATTTGGAGCAATAATGGTGTTAATACTTGTTTGATTTAATTAATACACTTCATTGTTTAGCAACATATGTCAATTTCATTATCGCTTTATCAAAAAGTGTGTTTGGAATCAAATGATTCGACTTGCTAACCAGAAATGATGGGAGGTAGTCTTTATTTTAGAATTCAACCCATTAATATCAATAGGAGACGCAATTCGAGATCAAGAACTCTATTGTTTGTTGCAATTGAATGAATTCATGTCATAGACGATTCATCGAAATTGTTTTCATAATGAATATAGTCGTTAATAAAGATTCAACAGATAATTTAATGGTTAATGCATGAAAAATAGTTCTTGTAACAAGAAGAGGAGCCTAATTAGATTAAGGTGATTAGAAAGTCTCATTAATTAGTAATTAAACAAGTTCACATTGGCATGAAATGCAATCCAAGGTGAATGACACATTTGGATGTTGGACGCAAACAGATTTGGAGTAATAATGGTGTTAATACTTGTTTGATTTAATTAATACACTTCATTGTTTAGCAACATATGTCAATTTCATTATCGCTTTATCAAAAAGTGTGTTTGGAATCAAATGATTTGACTTGCTAACCAGAAATGATGGGAGGTACTCTTTATTTTAGATTTCAACCAATTAATATCAATAAGAAATGAAATTCAAGGTCAAGAACTCTATTGTTTCTTGCAATTGAATGAATTCATGTTATAGACGATTCATTGAAAATATTTTCGTAATGAATATGGTCGTTAAGAAAGAGTCAAAAGATTATTTCATGGTTAATGAATGAAAAATAGTTCTTGTAACAAGAAGAGGAGCCTAATTATCTTAAGGTGATTAGAAAGTCTCATTAATTAGTAATTAAACAAGTTCACATTGGCATGAAATGCAATCCAAGGTTAATGACACATTTGGATGTTGGATGCAAACAGATTTGGAGCAATAATGGTGTTAATACTTGTTTGATTTAATTAATACACTTCATTGTTTAGCAACATATGTCAATTTCATTATCGCTTTATCAAAAAGTGTGTTTGGAATCAAATGATTCGACTTGCTAACCAGAAATGATGGGAGGTACTCTTTATTTTAGAATTCAACCAATTAATATCAATAGGAGATGCAATTCGAGATCAAGAACTCTATTGTTTGTTTTAATTGAATGAATTCATGTCATAGACGATTCATGGAAAATTGTTCATCATAATGAATATAGTCGTTAAGAAAGTGTCCACAGATAATTTAATGGTTAATGCATGAAAAATAGTTCTTGTAACAAGAAGAGGACCCTAATTAGATTAAGGTGATTAGAAAGTCTCATTAATTAGTAATTAAACAAGTTCACATTGGCATGAAATGCAATCCAAGGTGAATGACACATTTGGATGTTGGACGCAAACAGATTTGGAGTAATAATGGTGTTAATACTTGTTTGATTTAATTAATACACTTCATTGTTTAGCAACATATGTCAATTTCATTATCGCTTTATCAAAAAGTGTGTTTGGAATCAAATGATTCGACTTGCTAACCAGAAATGATGGGAGGTACTCTTTATTTTAGAATTCAACCAATTAATATCAATAGGAGATGCAATTCGAGATCAAGAACTCTATTGTTTGTTGCAATTGAATGAATTCATGTCATAGACGATTCATGGAAATTGTTTTCATAATGAATATAGTCGTTAAGAAAGAGTCAACAGATAATTTAATGGTTAATGCATGAAAAATAGTTCTTGTAACAAGAAGAGGAGCCTAATTTGCTTGAGGTGATTAGAAAGTCTCATTATTTAGGAACTAAACAAGTTCACATTGGGATGAAATGCAATCCAAGGTGAATGACACATTTGGCTGATGGACGCAAACAGATTTGGAGTAATAATGGTGTTAATACTTGTTTGATTTAATTAATACACTTCATTGTTTAGCAACATATGTCAATTTCATTATCGCTTTATCAAAAAGTGTGTTTGGAATCAAATGATTCGACTTGCTAACCAGAAATGATGGGAGGTACTCTTTATTTTAGAATTCAACCAATTAATATCAATAGGAGATGCAATTCGAGATCAAGAACACTATTGTTTGTTGCAATTGAATGAATTCATGTTATAGACGATTCATGGAAATTGTTTTCATAATGAAGATAGTCGTTAAGAAAGTGTCCACAGATAATTTAATGGTTAATGCAAAAAAAAATAGTTTCTTGTAACAAGAAGAGGACCCTAATTAGATTAAGGTGATTAGAAAGTCTCATTAATTAGTAATTAAACAAGTTCACATTGGCATGAAATGCAATCCAAGGTGAATGACACATTTGGATGTTGGACGCAAACAGATTTGGAGTAATAATGGTGTTAATACTTGTTTGATTTAATTAATATACTTCATTGGTTAGCAACATATGTCAATTTCATTATCGCTGTATATCAAAAAGTGTGTTTGGAATCAAAAGATTCTACATGCTAACCATAAATGATGGGATGTACTCTTTATTTTGGAATTCAACCAATTAATATCAATAGGAAATGCAATTCGAGGTCAAGAACTCTATTGTTTCTTGCAATTGAATGAATTCATGTTATAGACGATTCATGGAAATTGTTTTCATAATGAATATGGTCGTTAAGAAAGAGTCAAAAGATTATTTCATGGTTAATGAATGAAAAAATAGTTCTTGTAACAAGAAGAGGAGCCTAATTATCTTAAGGTGATTAGAAAGTCTCATTATTTTAATTATTAAGTTCACATTGGCATGAAATGCTATCCAAGGTGAATGACTCATTTGGCTGATGGACGCAAACAGATTTGGAGTAATAATGGTGTTAATACTTGTTTGATTTAATTAATACACTTCATTGTTTAGCAACATATGTCAATTTCATTATCGCTTTATCAAAAAGTGTGTTTTGAATCAAATGATTCGACTTGCTAACCAGAAATGATGGGAGGTACTCTTTATTTTAGAATTCAACCAATTAATATCAATAGGAGATGCAATTCGAGATCAAGAACACTATTGTTTGTTGCAATTGAATGAATTCATGTTATAGACGATTCATGGAAATTGTTTTCATAATGAAGATAGTCGTTAAGAAAGTGTCCACAGATAATTTAATGGTTAATGCATGAAAAATAGTTCTTGTAACAAGAAGAGGACCCTAATTAGATTAAGGTGATTAGAAAGTCTCATTAATTAGTAATTAAACAAGTTCACATTGGCATGAAATGCAATCCAAGGTGAATGACACATTTGGATGTTGGACGCAAACAGATTTGGAGTAATAATGGTGTTAATACTTGTTTGATTTAATTAATATACTTCATTGGTTAGCAACATATGTCAATTTCATTATCGCTGTATCAAAAAGTGTGTTTGGAATCAAAAGATTCTACATGCTAACCATAAATGATGGGATGTACTCTTTATTTTGGAATTCAACCAATTAATATCAATAGGAAATGCAATTCGAGGTCAAGAACTCTATTGTTTGTTGCAATTGAATGAATTCATGTTATAGACGATTCATTGAAAATGTTTTCGTAATGAATATGGTCGTTAAGAAAGAGTCAAAAGATTATTTCATGGTTAATGAATGAAAAATAGTTCTTGTAACAAGAAGAGGAGCCTAATTATCTTAGGGTGATTAGAAAGTCTCATTATTTTGTTATTAAACTGGCATGAAATGCTATCCAAGATGAATGACTCATTTGGCTGATGGACGCAAACAGATTTGGAGTAATAATGGTGTTAATACTTGTTTGATTTAATTAATACACTTCATTGTGTAGCAACATATGTCAATTTCATTATCGCTTTATCAAAAAGTGTGTTTGGAATCAAATGATTCGACTTGCTAACCAGAAATGATGGGAGGTACTCTTTATTTTAGAATTCAACCAATTAATATCAATAGGAGATGCAATTCGAGATTAAGAACTCTATTGTTTGTTGCAATTGAATGAATTCATGTCATAGACGATTCATGGAAATTGTTTTCATAATGAATATAGTCGTTAAGAAAGAGTCAAAAAATAATTTAATGTTTAATGCATGAAAAATAGTTCTTGTAACAAGAAGAGGAGCCTAATTTGCTTGAGGTGATTAGAAAGACTCATTATTTTGGAACTAAACAAGTTCACATTGGGATGAAATGCAATCCAAGGTGAATGACACATTTGGCTGATGGACGCAAAATAATGGTGTTAATACTTGTTTGATTTAATTAATATACTTCATTGTTTAGCAACATATGTCAATTTCATTATCGCTTTATCAAAAAGTGAGCTTGGAATGAAATGATTCGACTTGCTAACCAGAAATGATGGGAGGTACTCTTTATTTTAGAATTCAACCAATTAATATCAATAGGAGATGCAATTCGAGATCAAGAACTCTATTGTTTGTTGCAATTGAATGAATTCATGTCATAGACGATTCATGGAAATTGTTTTCATAATGAATATAGTCGTTAAGAAAGAGTCAACAGATAATTTAATGTTTAATGCATGAAAAATAGTTCTTGTAACAAGAAGAGGAGCCTAATTTGCTTGAGGTGATTAGAAAGACTCATTATTTTGGAACTAAACAAGTTCACATTGGGATGAAATGCAATCCAAGGTGAATGACACATTTGGCTGATGGACGCAAACAGATTTGGAGTAATAATGGTGTTAATACTTGTTTGATTTAATTAATATACTTCATTGTTTAGCAACATATGTCAATTTCATTATCGCTTTATCAAAAAGTGAGCTTGGAATGAAATGATTCGACTTGCTAACCAGAAATGATGGGAGGTACTCTTTATTTTAGAATTCAACCAATTAATATCAATAGGAGACGCAATTCGAGATCAAGAACTCTATTGTTTGTTGCAATTGAATGAATTCATGTCATAGACGATTCATGGAATGTGTTTTCATAATGAATATAGTCGTTAAGAAAGAGTCAACAGATTATTTCATGGTTAATGAATGAAAAATAGTTCTTGTAATAAGAAGAGGAGCCTAATTACTTTAATGTGATCAGACAGTCTCATTATTTTGGAACTAAACAAGTTCACATTGGCATGAAATGCAATCCAAGGTGAATGACACATTTGGATGTTGGACGCAGACAAATTTGGAGTAATAATGGTGTTACTACTTGTTTGATTTAATTAATATACTTCATTGGTTAGCAACATATGTCAATTTCATTATCGCTGTATCAAAAAGTGTGTTTGGAATCAAAAGATTCTACATGCTAACCATAAATGATGGGATGTACTCTTTATTTTGGAATTCAACCAATTAATATCAATAGGAAATGCAATTCGAGGTCAAGAACTCTATTGTTTGTTGCAGTTGAATGAATTCATGTTATAGACGATTCATGAAAATTGTTTTCATAATGAATATAGTCGTTAATAAAGAGTCAACAGATAATTTAATGGTTAATGCATGAAAAATAGTTCTTGTAACAAGAAGAGGAGCCTAATTTGCTTGAGGTGATTAGAAAGTCTCATTATTTAGGAACTAAACAAGTTCACATTGGGATGAAATGCAATCCAAGGTGAATGACACATTCGGATGTTGGACGCAAACAGATTTGGAGTAATAATGGTGTTAATACTTGTTTGATTTAATTAATACACTTCATTGTTTAGCAATATATGTCAATTTCATTATCGCTTTATCAAAAAGTGTGTTTGGAATCAAAAGATTCGACTTGCTAACCAGAAATGATGGGAGGTACTCTTTATTTTAGATTTCAACCAATTAATATCAATAAGAAATCAAATTCAAGGTCAAGAACTCTATTGTTTCTTGCAATTGAATGAATTCATGTTATAGACGATTCATTGAAAATATTTTCGTAATGAATATGGTCGTTAAGAAAGTGTCAAAAGATTATTTCATGGTTAATGAATGAAAAATAGTTCTTGTAACAAGAAGAGGAGCCTAATTATCTTAAGGTGATTAGAAAGTCTCATTAATTAGTAATTAAACAAGTTCACATTGGCATGAAATGCAATCCAAGGTGAATGACACATTTGGATGTTGGATGCAAACAGATTTGGAGTAATAATGGTGTTAATACTTGTTTGATTTAATTATTACACTTCATTGTTTAGCAACATATGTCAATTGCATTATCGCTTTATCAAAAAGTGTGTTTGGAATAAAATGATTCGACTTGCTAACCAAAAATGATGGGAGGTACTCTTTATTTTAGAATTCAACCAATTAATATCAATAGGAGATGCAATTCAAGATCAAGAACACTATTGTTTGTTGCAATTGAATGAATTCATGTTATAGACGATTCATGGAAATTGTTTTCATAATGAAGATAGTCGTTAAGAAAGTGTCCACAGATAATTTAATGGTTAATGGATGAAAAAAAGTTCTTGTAACAAGAAGAGGACCCTAATTAGATTAAGGTGATTAGAAAGTCTCATTAATTAGTAATTAAACAAGTTCACATTGGCATGAAATGCAATCCAAGGTGAATGACACATTTGGATGTTGGACGCAAACAGATTTGGAGTAATAATGGTGTTAATACTTGTTTGATTTAATTAATACACTTCATTGTTTAGCAACATATGTCAATTTCATTATCGCTTTATCAAAAAGTGTGTTTGGAATCAAATGATTCGACTTGCTAACCAAAAATGATGGGAGGTACTCTTTATTTTAGAATTCAACCAATTAATATCAATAGGAGATGCAATTCGAGATCAAGAACACTATTGTTTGTTGCAATTGAATGAATTCATGTTATAGACGATTCATGGAAATTGTTTTCATAATGAAGATAGTCGTTAAGAAAGTGTCCACAGATAATTTAATGGTTAATGCATGAAAAATAGTTCTTGTAACAAGAAGAGGACCCTAATTAGATTAAGGTGATTAGAAAGTCTCATTAATTAGTAATTAAACAAGTTCACATTGGCATGAAATGCAATCCAAGGTGAATGCCACATTTGGATGTTGGACGCAAACAGATTTGGAGTAATAATGGTGTTAATACTTGTTTGATTTAATTAATATACTTCATTGGTTAGAAAGATATGTCAATTTCATTATCGCTGTATCAAAAAGTGTGTTTGGAATCAAAAGATTCTACATGCTAACCATAAATGATGGGATGTACTCTTTATTTTGGAATTCAACCAATTAATATCAATAGGAAATGCAATTCGAGGTCAAGAACTCTATTGTTTCTTGCAATTGAATGAATTCATGTTATAGACGATTCATTGAAAATGTTTTCGTAATGAATATGGTTGTTAAGAAAGTGTCAAAAGATTATTTCATGGTTAATGAATGAAAAATAGTTCTTGTAACAAGAAGAGTAGCCTAATTATCTTAGGGTGATTAGAAAGTCTGATTATTCAGTTATTAAATAAGTTCCCATTGGCATGAAATGCTATCCAAGACGAATGACTCATTCGGCTGATGGACGCAAACAGATTTGGAGTAATAATGGTGTTAATACTTGTTTGATTTAATTAATATACTTCATTGTTTAGCAACATATGTCAATTTCATTATCGCTTTATCTAAAAGTGAGCTTGGAAAGAAATGATTCGACTTGCTAACCAGAAATGATGGGAGGTACTCTTTATTTTAGAATTCAACCAATTAATATCAATAAGAAATGCAATTCAAGATCAAAAACTCTATTGTTTGTTGCAATTGAATGAATTCATGTTATAGACGATTAATGGAAATTGTTTTCATAATGAATATAGTCCTTAAGAAAGAGTCAACATATAATTTCATGGTTAATGCATGAAAAATAATTCTTGTAACAAGAAGAGGAGCCTAATTAGATTAAGGTGATTAGAAAGTCTCATTAATTAGTAATTAAATAAGTTCACATTGGCATGAAATGCAATCCAAGAAGAATGACTCATTTGGCTGATGGACGCAAACAAATTTGGAGTAATAATGGTGTTAATACTTGTTTGATTTAATTAATATACTTCATTGTTTAGCAACATATGTCCATTTTCTTTATCTCTTTATGAAAAAGTGAGAGTTTGGAATGAAATGATTCGAGTTGCTAACCAGAAATGATGGGAGGTACTCTTTATTTTAGAATTCAACCAATTAATATCAATAACAAATGCAATTCAAGATCAAGAACACTATTGTTTGTTGCAATTGAATGAATTCATGTTATAGACGATTCATGGAAATTCTTTTCATAATGAAGATAGTCGTTAAGAAAGTGTCCACAGATAATTTAATGGTTAATGCATGAAAAATAGTTCTTGTAACAAGAAGAGGACCCTAATTAGATTAAGGTGATTAGAAAGTCTCATTAATTAGTAATTAAACAAGTTCACATTGGCATGAAATGCAATCCAAGGTGAATGACACATTTGGATGTTGGACGCAAACAGATTTGGAGTAATAATGGTGTTAATACTTGTTTGATTTAATTAATACACTTCATTGTTTAGCAATATATGTCAATTTCATTATCGCTTTATCAAAAAGTGTGTTTGGAATCAAATGATTCGACTTGCTAACCAGAAATGATGGGAGGTACTCTTTATTTTAGAATTCAACCAATTAATATCAATAAGAAATGCAATTCAAGGTCAAGAACTCTATTGTTTGTTGCAATTGAATGAATTCATGTATTATAGACGATTCACTGAAAATATTTTTTCGTAATGAATATGGTCGTTAAGAAAGAGTCAAAAGATTATTTCATGGTTAATGAATGAAAAATAGTTCTTGTAACAAGAAGAGGAGCCTAATTATCTTAAGGTGATTAGAAAGTCTCATTAATTAGTAATTAAATAAGTTCACATAGGCATGAAATGATATCCAAGACGAATGACTCATTTGGCTGATGGACGTAAACAGATTTGGAGTAATAATGGTGTTAATACTTGTTTGATTTAATTAATACACTTCATTGTTTAGCAACATATGTCAGTTTCATTATCGCTTTATCAAAAAGTGTTTTTGGAATCAACTGATTCGACTTGCTAACCAGAAATGATGGGAGAAACTCTTTATTTTAGAATTCAACCAATTAATATCAATAGGAGATGCAATTCGAGATCAAGAACACTATTGTTTGTTGCAATTGAATGAATTCATGTTATAGACGATTCATGGAAATTGTTTTCATAATGAAGATAGTCGTTAAGAAAGTGTCCACAGATAATTTAATGGTTAAAGGATGAAAAAAAGTTCTTGTAACAAGAAGAGGACCCTAATTAGATTAAGGTGATTACAAAGTCTCATTAATTAGTAATTAAACAAGTTCACATTGGCATGAAATGCAATCCAAGGTGAATGACACATTTGGATGTTTGGACGCAAACAGATTTGGAGTAATAATGGTGTTAATACTTGTTTGATTTAATTAATACACTTCATTGTTTAGCAACATATGTCAATTTTCATTATCGCTTTATCAAAAAGTGTGTTTGGAATCAAATGATTTGACTTGCTAACCAGAAATGATGGGAGGTACTCTTTATTTTAGAATTCAACCAATTAATATCAATAGGAAATGCAATTCGAGGTCAAGAACTCTATTGTTTGTTGCAATTGAATGAATTCATGTTATAGACGATTCATGGAAAATTGTTTTCATAATGAATATAGTCGTTAAGAAAGAGTCAACAGATTATTTCATGGTTAATGCATGAAAAATAGTTCTTGTAACAAGAAGAGGAGCCTAATTATCTTAAGGTGATTAGAAAGTCTCATTAATTAGTAATTAAAACAAGTTCACATTGGCATGAAATGATATCCAAGTCGAATGACTCATTTGGCTGATGGACGCAAACAGATTTGGAGTAATAATGGTGTTAATACTTGTTTTGATTTAATTAATACACTTCATTGTTTAGCAACATATGTCAATTTCATTATCGCTTTATCAAAAAGTGTGTTTGGAATCAAATGATTCGACTTGCTAACCAGAAATGATGGGAGGTACTCTTTATTTTAGAATTCAACCAATTAATATCAATAGGAGATGCAATTCGAGATCAAGAACACTATTGTTTGTTGCAATTGAATGAATTCATGTTATAGACGATTCATGGAAATTGTTTCTCATAATGAAGATAGTCGTTAAGAAAGTGTCCACAGATAATTTAATGGTTTAATGCATGAAAAATAGTTTCTTGTAACAAGAAGAGGACCCTAATTAGATTAAGGTGATTAGAAAGTCTCATTAATTAGTAATTAAACAAGTTCACATTGGCATGAAATGCAATCCAAGGAGAATGACACATTTGGATATTGGACGCAAACAGATTTTGGAGTAAATAATGGTGTTAATACTTGTTTTGATTTAATTAATACACTTCATTGTTTAGCAACATATGTCAATTTCATTATCGCTTTATCAAAAAGTGTGTTTGGAATCAAATGATTCGACTTGCTAACCAGAAATGATGGGAGGTACTCTTTATTTTGGAATTCAACCAATTAATATCAATAGGAAATGCAATTCGAGGTCAAGAACTCTATTGTTTGTTGCAATTGAATGAATTCATGTTATAGACGATTCATGGAAATTGTTTTCATAATGAAGATAGTCGTTAAGAAAGTGTCCACAGATAATTTAATGGTTAATGCAATGAAAAATAGTTCTTGTAACAAGAAGAGGACCCTAATTAGATTAAGGTGATTACAAAGTCTCATTAATTAGTAATTAAACAAGTTCACATTGGCATAAAATGCAATCCATGGAGAATGACACATTTGGATAGTGGACGCAAACAGATTTGGAGTAATAATGGTGTTAATACCTGTTTGATTTCATTAATACACTTCATTGTTTAGCAACATATGTCAGTTTCATTATCGCTTTATCAAAAAGTGTTTTTGGAATCAAATGATTCGACTTGCTAACCAGAAATGATGGGAGATACTCTTTATTTTAGAATTCAACCAATTAATATCAATAGGAGATGCAATTCGAGATCAAGAACACTATTGTTTGTTGCAATTGAATGAATTCATGTTATAGACGATTCATGGAAATTGTTCTCATAATGAAGATAGTCGTTAAGAAAGTGTCCACAGATAATTTAATGGTTAATGCATGAAAAATAGTTCTTGTAACAAGAAGAGGACCCTAATTAGATTAAGGTGATTACAAAGTCTCATTAATTAGTAATTAAACAAGTTCACATTGGCATAAAATGCAATCCATGGAGAATGACACATTTGGATATTGGACGCAAACAGATTTGGAGTAATAATGGTGTTAATACTTGTTTGATTTCATTAATACACTTCATTGTTTAGCAACATATGTCAATTTCATTATTTCTTTATCAAAAAGTGTGTTTGGAATCAAATGATTCGACTTGCTAACCAGAAATGATGGGAGGTACACTTTATTTTAGAATTCAAGCAATTAATATCAATAGGAGATGCAATTCGAGATCAAGAACACTATAGTTTAATGCAATTGAATGAATTCATAATATAGACGTACCATGGAAATTGTTTTTATAATGAAGATAGTCGATAAAGAAAGTGGTCCACAAGATACATTTAATGGTTAAAGCTTGAAAATAGTTCTTGTATACAAGTAGAGGGAACCCTAATTAGATTAAGGTGATTAAAAATTCTCATTAATTAGTTAATTACACAAGTTCACATTGGCATGAAATGCAATCCAAGGTGAATGACACATTTGGATGTTGGACGGTCGTAATACTCTGTTTGAACTTATTAATTAATTACACTT
>JBAPLH010001029.1:0-82712 GCA_037897445.1 Ceriops zippeliana
TTGAAACACAAAATAAAGAGTCCGTACCCATCCATTTCTTTCTTAGCAAGTATCCTTTTTTGTTTACAAAACACTCCACTTTTTGATACAAAGATCATGAAATTAACACTTGTGCCTAAACTACTAACTATATTCATTACAACAAGCAATTCTAAACTCTATTAACACTCTAAATGCGTTTACTTCCACCAATCGAAGAATTCATTCATCTTGGTTTGAATTTTATACAATTGTTAAGTAGTTTCATTCAAAAATAATGAGACATTCAATGCGCCTCCAGCTAATTACACTCCTCTTTCTGTTCCAAAGACTATTTTTCATTCAATGACCATGAAATTATCCTTTGTGTGATACTTATTGAATATATTAATTGTGAAATCAACATCCATGAACCATCGATACCATGAATTCTTTCAATTCCAACAAACAATGGAGTCCCTGATCTTAATTTGCTTTACTTATTGATATTAATTGGTTCAAATACAAAATAAGGAGTCCATCCCATCATTTCTACCTAGCAAGTATCCTTTTTTGTCTACAAACACACTTTTTGATACAAAGATCATGAAATTAACACTTGTGCCTAAACTACTAACAATATTCATTAAAACAAACCAGTCTAAACTCTATTAACACTCTAAATGTGTTTATTCCACCAATCGAAGAATTCATTCATCTTGGTTTGCATTTTGTACAATTGTTATGTAGTTTCATTCAAAACTAATGAGACATTCAATGCGCCTCCAGCTAATCACACTTCTCTTTCTGTTCCAAAGACTATTTTTCATTCAATGACCAAGAAATTATGGTTTGTGTAATACTTAACAACTATATTAATTGTGAAATCAATATCCATAAACCATATATACCATGAATTCTTTCAATTCCGACAAACAATGGAGTCGCTGATCTTGATTTGCTTTACTTATTGATGTTAATTGGATCAAATACAAAATAAAGAGTCCGTCCCATCATTTCTACCTAGCAAGTATCCTTTTTTGTCTACAAACACACTTTTTCATACAAAGATAGTGAAATTCACACTTGTGCCTAACCTACTAAGTATATTCATTAAAACAAACCATTCTAAACCCTATTAACACTCTAAATGTGTTTACTTCCACCAATCGAAGAATTCATTCATCTTGGTTTGCATTTCGTACTATTGTTAAGTAGTTTCATTGAAAAATAATGAGACATTCAATGCGCCCCAAGCTAATTACACTCCTCTTTCTGTTCCAAAGAGTATTTTTCATTCAATGACTGAAATTATCGTTTGTTTCATACTTAACGACTATATGAATTGTGAAATCAACATCCATGAACCATCTATACCCTGAATTCTTTCAATTCCAACAAACAATGGAGTCCCTGATCTTGATTTGCTTTTCTTATTGATATTAATTGGTTGAAACACAAAATAAAGAGTCCGTCCCATCATTTCTACTTAGCAAGTATCCTTTTTTGTCTACAAACACACTTTTTGATACAAAGATCATGAAATTAACACTTGTGCCTAAACTACTAACTATATTCATTAAAACAAACAATTCTAAACTCTATTCACACTCTAAATGCGTTTACTTCCACTAATCGAAGAATTCATTCATCTTGGTTTGCATTTTGTACAATTGTTATGTAGTTTCATTCAAAAATAATGAGACATTCAATGCGCCTCCAGCTAATTACACTTCTCTTTCTGTTCCAAAGACTATTTTTCATTCAATGACCATGAAATTATCATTTGTGTGATACTTATTGAATATATTAATTGTGAAATCAATATCCATGAACCATCTATACCATGAATTCTTTCAATTCCAACAAACAATGGAGTTGCTGATCTTGATTTGCTTTTCTTATTGATATTAATTGGTTCAAATGCAAAATAAAGAGTCCGTCCCATCATTTCTACTTAGCAAGTATCCGTTTTTGTCTACAAACACACTTTTTGATACACAGATCATGAAATTCACACTTGTACCTAAACTACTAAGTATAGTCATTAAAACAAACTATTCTGAACCCTATTAACACTCTACATGTGTTTACTTCCACCAATCGAAGAATTCATTCATCTTGGTTTGCATTTCCTACTATTGTTAAGTAGTTTCATTCAAAAATAATGAGACATAGCTACTTACACTCCTCTTTCTGTTCCAAAGACTATTTTTCATTCAATGACTATGAAATTATCGTTTGTTTCATACTTAGCGACTATATTAATTGTGAAATCAATATCCATGAACCATCGATACCCTGAATTCTTTCAATTCCAACAAACAATGGAGTCCCTGATCTTGATTTGCTTTTCTTATTGATATTAATTGGTAGAAACACAAAATAAAGAGTTCGACCCATCATTTCTACTTAGCAAGTATCCTTTCTTGTCTATAAACACACTTTTTGATACAAAGATCATGAAATTAACACTTGTGCCTAAACTACTAACAATATTCATTAAAACAAACCATTCTAAACCCTATTAACACTCTAAATGTGTTTACTTCCACCAATCGAAGAATTCATTCATCTTGGTTTGCATTTCGTACTATTGTTAAGTAGTTTCATTGAAAAATAATGAGACATTCAATATGCCTCCAGCTAATTACACTCCCCTTTCTGTTCCAAAGACTATTTTTCATTCAATGACTATGAAATAATCGTTTGTTTCATACTTAGCGACTATATTAATTGTGAAATCAATATCCATGAACCATCGATACCCTGAATTCTTTCAATTCTAACAAACAATGGAGTCCCTGATCTTGATTTGCTTTTCTTATTGATATTAATTGGTTGAAACACAAAATAAAGAGTTCGACCCATCATTTCTACTTAGCAAGTATCCTTTCTTGTCTATAAACACACTTTTTGATACAAAGATAATGAAATTAACACTTGTGCCTAAACTACTAACAATATTCAGTAAAACAAACCATTCTAAACCCTATTAACACTCTAAATGTGTTTACTTCCACCAATCGAAGAATTCATTCATCTTGGTTTGCATTTTGTACAATTGTTATGTAGTTTCATTCAAAACTAATGAGACATTCAATGCGCCTCCAGCTAATTAGACACCTCTTTCTGTTCTAAAGACTATTTTTCATTCAATGACCATGAAATTATCGTTTGTTTCATACTTAACGACTATATTAATTGTGAAATCAATATCCATGAAACAACTATATCCTGAATTCTTTCAATTGCAACAAACAATGGAGTCGCTGATCTTGATTTGCTTTTCTTATCGATATTAATTGGTTGAAATACAAAATAAAGTGTCTGTCCCATCATTTCTACTTAGCAAGTATCCTTTTTTGTCTACAAACACACTTTTTGATAGAAAGATCATGAAATTAACACTTGTGCCTAAACTACTAACTATATTCATTACAACAAACAATTTTAAACTCTATTAACACTCTAAATGTGTTTACTTCCACCAATCGAATAATTCATTCATCTTGGTTTGCATTTCGTACTCTTGTTAAATAGTTTAATTCAAAAATAATGAGACATTCAATGCGCCTCCAGCTAATTACACTCCTCTTTCTGTTCCGAAGACTACTTTTCATTCAATGACTATGAAATTATCTTTTGTTTCATACTTAACAACTATATTAATTGTGAAATCAATATCCATGAACCATCTATACCCTGAATTCTTTCAATTGCAACAAACAATGGAGTCGCTGATCTTGATTTGCTTTTCTTATCGATATTAATTGGTTGAAATACAAAATAAAGTGTCTGTCCCATCATTTCTACTTAGCAAGTATCCTTTTTTGTCTACAAACACACTTTTTGATACAAGGATCATGAAATTAAGAATTGTGCCTAAGCTACTAACAATATTCATTAAAACAAACCAAGCTAAACCTTGTTAACACACTAAATGTGTTACTTCCACCAATCGAAGAATTCATTCATCTTGGTTTGCATTTTGTACAATTGTTATGTAGTTTCATTCAAAACTAATGAGACATTCAATGCGCCTCCAGCTAATTAGACACCTCTTTCTGTTCTAAAGACTATTTTTCATTCAATGACCATGAAATTATCGTTTGTTTTTTCATACTTAACGACTATATTAATTGTGAAAATCAATATCCATGAACCAACTATACCCTGAATTCTTTCAATTGCAACAAACAATGGAGTCGCTGATCTTGATTTGCTTTTCTTATCGATATTAATTGGTTGAAATACAAAATAAAGTGTCTGTCCCATCATTTCTACCTAGCAAGTATCCTTTTTTGTCTACAAACACACTTTTTGATACAAAGATCATGAAAATTCACAATACTTGTGCCTAAACTACTAAGTATATTCATTAAAACAAACCATTCTAAACCCTATTAACACTCTAAATGTGTTTACTTCCACCAATCGAAGAATTCATTCATCTTGGTTTGCATTTCGTACTATTGTTAAGTAGTTTCATTGAAAAATAATGAGACATTCAATGCGCCTCCAGCTAATGACACTCCTCTTTCTGTTCCAAAGACTATTTTTCATTCAATGACTGAAATTATCGTTTGTTTCATACTTCACGACTATATTAATTGTGAAATCAATATCCATGAACCATCTATACCATGAATTCTTTCAATTCCAACAAACAATGGAGTCCCTGATCTTGATTTGCGTTTCTTATTGATATTAATTGGTTGAAATACAAAATAAAGAGTCCGTCCCATCATTTGTTCTTAGCAAGTATCCTATTTTGTTTACAACCACGCTTTTTGATACAAAGATCATGAAATTAACACTTGTGCATAAACAAGTAACTATATTCAGTACAACAAACAATTCTAAACTCTATTAACACTCTAAAGGCGTTTACTTCCACCAATCGAAGAATTCATTCATCTTGGTTTGCATTTTTTACAATTGTTAAGTAGTTTCATTCAAAAATAATGAGACATTCAATGTGCCTCCAGCTAATTACACTCCTATTTCTGTTCCAAAGACTATTTTTCATTCAATGACCATGAAATTATCGTTTGTTTCTTACTTCACGACTATATTAATTGTGAAATCAATATCCATGAACCATCTATACCCTGAATTCTTTCAATTCCAACAAACAATGGAGTCCCTGATCCTGATTTGCTTTTCTTATTGACATTAATTGGTTGAAATACAAAATAAAGAGTCCGTCCCATCATTTCTTCTTAGCAAGTATACTTTTTTGTCTACAAACACACATTTTGATAAAAAGATCATGAAATTAACACTAGTGCCTAAACTACTAACTATATTCATTAAAACAAACAATTCTAAACTCTATTCACACTCTGAATGCGTTTACTTCCACCAATCGAAGAATTCATTCATCTTGGTTTGCATTTTACACTTCTCTTTTTGTTCCAAAGACTATTTTTCATTTAATGACCATGAAATTATGGTTTATGTAATACTTAACGACTATATTAATTGTGAAATCAATATCCATAAACCATATATTCCATGAATTCTTTCAATTCCGACAAACAATGGAGTCCCTGATCTTAATTTGCTTTACTTATTGATATTAATTGGTTCAAATACAAAATAAAGAGTCTGTCCCATCATTTCTACCTAGCAAGTATCCTTTTTTGTATACAAACACACTTTTTGATACAAAGATCATGAAATTCACACTTGTGCCTAAACTACTAAGTATATTCATTAAAACAAACCCTTCTAAACCCTATTAACACTCTAAATGTGTTTACTTCCACCAATCGAAGAATTCATTCATCTTGGTTTGCATTTCGTACTATTGTTAAGTAGTTTCATTGAAAAATAATGAGACATTCAATATGCCTCCAGCTAATTACACTCCTCTTTCTATTCCAAAGACTATTTTTCATTCAATGACTATGAAATAATCGTTTGTTTCATACTTAGCGACTATATTAATTGTGAAATCAATATCCATGAACCATCGATACCCTGAATTCTTTCAATTCTAACAAACAATAGAGTCCCTGATCTTGATTTGCTTTTCTTATTGATATTAATTGGTTGAAACACAAAATAAAGAGTTCGACCCATCATTTCTACTTAGCAAGTATCCTTTCTTGTCTATAAACACACTTTTTGATACAAAGATAATGAAATTAACACTTGTGCCTAAACTACTAACAATATTCAGTAAAACAAACCATTCTAAACCCTATTAACACTCTAAATGTGTTTACTTCCACCAATCGAAGAATTCATTCATCTTGGTTTGCATTTCGTACTATTGTTAAGTAGTTTCATTCAAAAATAATGAGACATTCAATGCGCCTCCAACTAATTACACTCCTCTTTCTGTTCCAAAGACTATTTTTCATTCAATGACTATGAAATTATCGTTTGTTTCATACTTCACGACTATATTAATTGTGAAATCAATATCCATGAACCATCTATACCATGAATTCTTTCAATTCCAACAAACAATGGAGTCCCTGATCTTGATTTGCGTTTCTTATTGATATTAATTGGTTGAAATACAAAATAAAGAGTCTGTCCCATCATTTGTTCTTAGCAAGTATCCTATTTTGTTTACAACCACGCTTTTTGATACAAAGATCATGAAATTAACACTTGTGCATAAACAAGTAACTATATTCAGTACAACAAACAATTCTAAACTCTATTAACACTCTAAAGGCGTTTACTTCCACCAATCGAAGAATTCATTCATCTTGGTTTGCATTTTTTACAATTGTTAAGTAGTTTCATTCAAAAATAATGAGACATTCAATATGCCTCCAGCTAATTACACTCCTCTTTCTGTTCCAAAGGCTATTTTTCATTCAATGACCATCAAGTTATCGTTTGCGTCATACTTAACGAATATGTTAATTGTGAAATCAATATCCATGAACCATCTATATCATGAATTCATTCAATTCCAACAAACAATGGAGGCCCTGATCTTGATTTGCTTTTCTTATTGATATTAATTGTTTCAAATACAAAATAAAGAGTCTGTCCCATCATTTCTACTTAGCAAGTATCCTTTTTTGTCTACAAACACACTTTTTGATACAAAGATCATGAAATTAACACTTGTGCCTAAACTGCTAACTATATTCATTAAAACAAACCATTCTAAACCCTATTAACACTCTAAATGTGTTTACTTCCACCAATCGAAGAATTCATTCATCTTGGTTTGCATTTCGTACTATTGTTAAGTAGTTTCATTGAAAAATAATGAGACATTCAATGCGCCTCCAGCTAATTACACTCCTCTTTCTGTTCCAAAGACTATTTTTCATTCAATGACTGAAATTATCGTTTGTTTCATACTTAACGACTATATGAATTGTGAAATCAATATCCATGAACCATTTATACCCTGAATTCTTTCAATTCCAACAAACAATGGAGTCCCTGATCTTGATTTGCTTTTCTTATTGATATTAATTGGTTCAAATACAAAATAAAGAGTCCGTCCCATCATTTCTACTTAGCAAGTATTTTTTTTTTGTCTACAAACACACTTTTTGATACAAAGATCATGAAATTCACACTTGTGCCTAAACTACTAAGTATATTCATTAAAACAAGCCATTCTAAACCCGATTAACACTCTAAATGTGTTTACTTCCACCAATCGAAGAATTCATTCATCTTGGTTTGCATTTCGTACTATTGTTAAGTAGTTTCATTCAAAAATAATGAGACATTCAATGCGCCTCCAACTAATTACACTCCTCTTTCTGTTCCAAAGACTATTTTTCATTCAATGAACATGAAATTATTGTTTCTTTCATACTTAACGACTATATTAATTGTGAAATCAATATCCATGAACCATTTATACCCTTAATTCATTCAATTCCAACAAACAATGGAGTCCCTGATCTTGATTTGCTTTTCTTATTGATATTAATTTGTTGAAATACAAAATAAAGAGTCCGTCCCATCATTTCTTCCTAGCAAGTATCCTTTTTTGTTTACAAACACACTTTTTGATACAAAGATCATGAAATTAACACTTGTGCCTAAACTACTAACTATATTTATTACAACAAACAATTGTAAACTCTATTAACACTCTAAATGTGTTTACTTCCACCAATCGAAGAATTCATTCATCTTGGTTTGCATTTAGTACAATTGTTAAGTAGTTTCATTCAAAAATAATGAGACATTCATTGCGCCTCCAGCTAATTACACTTCTCTTTCTGTTCCAAAGAATATTTTTCATTCAATGACCATGGAATTATCGTTTGTTTCATACTTAACGACTATATTAATTGTGAAATCAATATCCATGAACCATCTATACCCTTAATTCATTCGATTCCAACAAACAATGGAGTCCCTGATCTTGATTTGCGTTTCTTATTGATATTAATTGGTTCAAATACAAAATAAAGAGTCCGTCCCATCATTTCTACCTAGCAACTATCCTTTTTTGTCTACAAACACACTTTTTGATACAAAGATCATGAAATTAACACTTGTGCCTAAACTACTAACAATATTCATTAAAACAAACCAGTTTAAACCCTATTAACACTCTAAATGTGTTTAATTCCACGAATCGAAGAATTCGTTCAACTTGGTTTGCATTTTGTACAATTGTTATGTAGTTTCATTCAAAACTAATGAGACATTCAATGCGCCTCCAGCTAATTACACTTCTCTTTCTGTTCCAAAGACTATTTTTCATTCAATGACCATGAAATTATGGTTTGTGTAATACCTAACAACTATATTAATTGTGAAATCAATATCCATAAACCATAAATACCATGAATTCTTTCAATTCCGACAAACAATGGAGTCGCTGATCTTGATTTGCTTTACTTATTGATATTAATTGGTTCAAATACAAAATAAAGAGTCCGTCCCATCATTTCTACCTAGCAACTATCCTTTTTTGTCTACAAACACACTTTTTGATACAAAGATCATGAAATTCACACTTGTGCCTAAACTACTAAGTATATTCATTAAAACAAACCATTCTAAACCCTATTAACACTCTAAATGTGTTTACTTCCACCAATCGAAGAATTCATTCATCTTGGTTTGCATTTCGTACTATTGTTAAGTAGTTTCATTGAAAAATAATGAGACATTCAATGCGCCTCCAGCTAATGACACTCCTCTTTCTGTTCCAAAGACTATTTTTCATTCAATGACTGAAATTATCGTTTGTTTCATACTTAACGACTATATGAATTGTGAAATCAATATCCCTGAATTCTTTCAATTCCAACAAACAATGGAGTCCCTGATCTTGATTTGCTTTTCTTATTGATATTAATTGGTTGAAACACAAAATAAAGAGTCTGTCCCATCATTTCTTCTTAGCAAGTATCCTTTTTTGCTTACAAACACACTTTTTGATACAAAGATCATGAAATTAACGCTTGTGCCTAAACTACTAACTATATTCATTAAAACAAACAATTCTAAACTCTATTCACACTCTAAATGCGTTTACTTCCACCAATCGAAGAATTCATTCATCTTGGTTTGCATTTTGTACAATTGTTATATAGTCTCAGTCAAAAATAATGAGACATTCAATGCGCCTCCAGCTAATTACACTTCTCTTTCTGTTCCAAAGAATATTTTTCATTTAATGACCATGAAATTATGGTTTATGTAATACTTAACGACTATATTAATTGTGAAATCAATATCCATAAACCATATATACCATGAATTCTTTCAATTCCGACAAACAATGGAGTTGCTGATCTTGATTTGCTTTACTTATTGATATTAATTGGTTGAAATACAAAATAAAGAGTTCGTCCCATCATTTCTACTTAGCAAGTATCCTTTTTTGTCTACAAACACACTTTTTGATACAAAGATCGTGAAATTCACACTTGTGCCAAAACTACTAAGTATATTCATTAAAACAAACCATTCTAAACCGTATTAACACTCTAAATGTGTTTACTTCCACCAATCGAAGAATTCATTCATCTTGGTTTGCATTTCGTACTATTGTTAAGTAGTTTCATTGAAAAATAATGAAACATTCAATGCGCCTCCGGCTAATTACACTCCCCTTTCTGTTCCAAAACTATTTTTCATTCAATGACTATGAAATTATCGTTTGTTTCATACTTAACGACTATATTAATTGTGAAATCAATATCCATGAACCATCTATACCCTGAATTCTTTCAATTCCAACAAACAATGGAGTCCCTGATCTTGATTTGCTTTTCTTATTGATATTAATTGGTTGAAACACAAAATAAAGAGTCCGTCCCATCATTTGTTCTTAGCAAGTATCCTATTTTGTTTACAAACACACTTTTTGATACAAAGATCATGAAATTAACACTTGTGCCTAAACTACTAACTATATTCATTACAACAAACAATTCTAAACTCTATTGACACTCTAAATGCGTTTACTTCCACCAATCGAAGAATTCATTCATCTTGGTTTGCATTTTGTACAATTGTTATGTAGTTTCATTCAAAAATAATGAGACATTCAATGCGCCTCCAGCTAATTACACTTCTCTTTCTATTCCAAAGACTATTTTTCATTCAATGACCTTGAAATTATGGTTTATGTAATACTTAACAACTATATTAATTGTGAAATCAATATCGATAAACCATATATACCATGAATTCTTTCAATTTCGACAAACAATGGAGTCCCTGATCTTGATTTGCTTTACTTATTGATATTAATTGGTTCAAATAAAAAATAAAGAGTCCGTCCCATCATTTTTACTTAGCAAGTATCCTTTTTTGTCTGCAAACACACTTTCTGATACAAAGATCATGAAATTCACACTTATGGCTAAACTACTAAGTATATTTATTAAAACAAACGATTCTAAACCCTATTAACACTCTAAATGTGTTTACTTCCACCAATCGAAGAATTCATTCATCTTGGTTTGCATTTCGTACTATTGTTAAGTAGTTTCTTTAAAAAATAATGAGACATTCAATGCGCCTCCAGCTAATTACACTCCTCTTTTTGTTCCAAAGACTATTTTTCAATCAATGACCAGGGAATTATCGTTTGTTTCATTCCTGACGACTATATTAATTATGAAATCAATATCCATGAACCATCTATACCCTGAATTCTATCAATTCCTACAAACAATGGAGTCCCTGATCTTGATTTGCTTTTCTTATTGATATTAATTGGTTGAAAAACAAAATAAAGAGTCCGTCCCATCATTTCTTCTTAGCAAGTATCCTTTTTTGCTTACAAACACACTTTTTGATACAAAGATCATGAAATTAACACTTGTGCTTAAAGTACTAACTATATTCATTAAAACAAACAATTCTAAACTCTATTCACACTCTAAATGCGTTTACTTCCACCAATCGAAGAATTCATTCATCTTGGTTTGCATTTTTTAAAATTGTTAAGTAGTTTCATTCAAAAATAATGAGACATTCAATGCGCCTCCAGCTAATTACACTCCTCTTTCTGTTCCGAAGACTATTTTTCATTCAATGACCATGAAATTATGGTTTGTGTAATACTTAACAACTATATTAATTGTGAAATCAATATCCATAAACCATATATACCATGAATTCTTTCAATTCCGACAAACAATGGAGTCCCTGATCTTGATTTGCTTTACTTATTGATATTAATTGGTTCAAATACAAAATAAAGAGTCTGTCCCATCATTTCTACTTAGCAAGTATCCTTTCTTGTCTACAAACACACTTTTTGATACAAAGATCATGAAATTAACACTTGTGCCTAAACTACTAACAATATTCATTAAAACAAACCATTCTAAACCCTATTAACACTCTAAATGTGTTTACTTCCACCAATCGAAGAATTCATTCATCTTGGTTTGAATTACGTACTATTGTTAAGTAGTTTCATTCAAAAATAATGAGACATTCAATGCGCCTCCAGCTAATTACGCTCCTCTTTCTGTTCCAAAGACTATTTTTCATTCAATGACCATGAAATTATCGTTTATGTCATACTTAACGAGTATATTAATTGTGAAATCAAAATCCATAAACCATATATACCATGAATTCTTTCAATTCCGACAAACAATGGAGTCCCTGATCTTGATTTGCTTTACTTATTGATATTAATTGGTTCAAATAGAAAATAAAGAGTCCGTCGCATCATTTCTACTTAGCAAGTATCCTTTTTTGTCTACAAACACACTTTTTGATACAAGGATCATGAAATTAAGAATTGTGCCTAAGCTACTAACAATATTCATTAAAACAAACCAAGCTAAACCTTGTTAACACACTAAATGTGTTACTTCCACCAATCGAAGAATTCATTCATCTTGGTTTGCATTTTGTACAATTGTTATGTAGTTTCATTCAAAACTAATGAGACATTCAATGCGCCTCCAGCTAATTAGACACCTCTTTCTGTTCTAAAGACTATTTTTCATTCAATGACCATGAAATTATCGTTTGTTTCATACTTAACGACTATATTAATTGTGAAATCAATATCCATGAAACCAACTATATCCTGAATTCTTTCAATTGCAACAAACAATGGAGTCGCTGATCTTGATTTGCTTTTCTTATCGATATTAATTGGTTGAAATACAAAATAAAGTGTCTGTCCCATCATTTCTACTTAGCAAGTATCCTTTTTTGTCTACAAACACACTTTTTGATAGAAAGATCATGAAATTAACACTTGTGCCTAAACTACTAACTATATTCATTACAACAAACAATTTTAAACTCTATTAACACTCTAAATGTGTTTACTTCCACCAATCGAATAATTCATTCATCTTGGTTTGCATTTCGTACTCTTGTTAAATAGTTTAATTCAAAAATAATGAGTCATTCAATGCGCCTCCAGCTAATTACACTCCTCTTTCTGTTCCGAAGACTATTTTTCATTCAATGACTATGAAATTATCGTTTGTTTCATACTTAACAACTATATTAATTGTGAAATCAATATCCATGAACCATCTATACCCTGAATTCTTTCAATTGCAACAAACAATGGAGTCGCTGATCTTGATTTGCTTTTCTTATCGATATTAATTGGTTGAAATACAAAATAAAGTGTCTGTCCCATCATTTCTACTTAGCAAGTATCCTTTTTTGTCTACAAACACACTTTTTGATACAAAGATCATGTAATTAACAATTGTGCCTAAGCTACTAACAATATTCATTAAAACAAACCATTCTAAACCCTGTTAACACACTAAATGTGTTACTTCCACCAATCGAAGTATTCATTCATCTTGGTTTCCATTTTGTACGATTGTTATGTAGTTTCATTCAAAACTAATGAGACATTCAACGCGCCTCCAGCTAATTACACTTCTCTTTCTGCTCCAAAGACTATTTTTCATTCAATGACCATGAAATTATGGTTTGTGCAATACTTATTGAACATATTAATTGTGAAATCAATATCCATGAACCATCTATACCATGAATTCTTTCAATTCCAACAAACAATGGAGTTGCTGATCTTGATTTGCTTTTCTTATTGATATTAATTGGTTGAAATACAAAATAAAGAGTTCGTCCCATCATTTCTACTTAGCAAGTATCCTTTTTTGTCTACAAACACACTTTTTGATACAAAATGAAATTCACACTTGTGCCTAAACTACTAAGTATATTCATTAAAACAAACCATTCTAAACCCTATTAACACTCTAAATGTGTTTACTGCCACCAATCGAAGAATTCATTCATCTTGGTTTGCATTTCCTACTATTGTTAAGTAGTTTCATTCAAAAATAATGAGACATTCAATGTGCCTCCAGCTAATTACACTCCTCTTTCTGTTCCAAAGACTATTTTTCATTCAATGACTATGAAATTACCGTTTGTTTCATACTTAGCGACTATATTAATTGTGAAATCAATATCCATGAACCATCGATACCCTGAATTCTTTCAATTCCAACAAACAATGGAGTCCCTGATCTTGATTTGCTTTTCTTATTGAAATTAATTGGTTGAAACACAAAATAAAGAGTTCGACCCATAATTTCTACTTAGCAAGTATCCTTTCTTGTCTATAAACACACTTTTTGATACAAAGATAATGAAATTAACACTTGTGCCTAAACTACTAACAATATTCATTAAAAGAAACCATTATAAACCCTATTAACACTCTAAATGTGTTTACTTCCACCAATCGAAGAATTCATTCATCTTGGTTTGCATTTCCTACTATTGTTAAGTAGTTTCATTCAAAAATAATGAGACATTCAATGCGCCTCCAGCTAATTACACTCCTCTTTCTGTTCCAAAGACTATTTTTCATTCAATGACCATGAAATTATGGTTTGTGTAATACTTGACAACTATATTAATTGTGAAATCAATATCCATAAACCATATATACCATGAATTCTTTCAATTCCGACAAACAATGGAGTCCCTAATCTTGATTTCCTTTACTTATTGATATTAATTGGTTCAAATAAAAAATAAAGAGTCCGTCCCATCATTTCTACTTAGCAAGTATCCTTTTTTGTCTACAAACACACTTTTTGATACAAAGATCATGAAATTCACACTTGTGTCTAAACTACTAGGTATATTCATTAAAACAAACCATTCTAAACCCTATTAACACTCTAAATGTGTTTACTTCCACCAATCGAAGAATTCATTCATCTTGGTTTGCATTTCGTACTATTGTTAAGTAGTTTCATTCAAAAATAATGAGACATTCAATGCGCCTTCAGCTAATTACACTCCTCTTTCTGTTCCAAAGACTATTTTTCATTCAATGACTATCAAATTATCGTTTGTTTCATACTTAACGACTATATTAATTTTGAAATCAATATCCATGAACCAACTATATCCTGAATTCTTTCAATTCCAACAAACAATGGAGTCGCTGATCTTGATTTGCTTTTCTTATTGATATTAATTGGTTGAAATACAAAATAAGGAGTCCGTCCCATCATTTCTTCTTCGCAAGTATCCTTTTTTGTTTACAAACACACTTTTTGATACAAAGATCATGAAATTAACACTTGTGCCTAAACTACTAACTATATTCATTACAACAAACAATTCTAAACTCTATTAACACTCTAAATGTGTTTACTTCCACCAATCGAATAATTCATTCATCTTGGTTTGCATTTCGTACTCTTGTTAAATAGTTTAATTCAAAAATAATGAGACATTTAATGCGCCTCCAGCTAATTACACTCCTCTTTCTGTTCCAAAGATTATTTTTCATTCAATGACTATGAAATTATCGTTTGTTTTTCATACTTAACAACTATATTAATTGTGAAATCAATATCCATGAACCATCTATACCCTGAATTCTTTCAATTGCAACAAACAATGGAGTCGCTGATCTTGATTTGCTTTTCTTATCGATATTAATTGGTTGAAAATACAAAATAAAGTGTCTGTCCCATCATTTCTACTTAGCAAGTATCCTTTTTTGTCTACAAACACACTTTTTGATACAAAGATCATGTAATTAACAATTGTGCCTAAGCTACTAACAATATTCATTAAAACAAACCATTCTAAACCCTGTTAAACACACTAAACGTGTTACTTCCACCAATCGAAGTATTCATTCATCTTGGTTTGCATTTTTGTACGATTGTTATGTAGTTTCATTCAAAACTAATGAGACATTCAACGCGCCTCCAGCTAATTACACTTCTCTTTCTGCTCCAAAGACTATTTTTCATTCAATGACCATGAAATTATGGTTTTTGTGCAATACTTATTTGAAACATATTAATTGTGAAATCAATATCCATGAACCATCTATACCATGAATTCTTTCAATTTCCAACAAACAATGGAGTTGCTGATCTTGATTTGCTTTTTTATTGATATTAATTGGTTGAAATACAAAATAAAGAGTTCGTCCCATCATTTTCTACTTAGCAAGTATCCTTTTTTGTCTACAAACACACTTTTTGATACAAAGATCATGAAATTCACACTTGTGCCTAAACTACTAAGTATATTCATTAAAACAAACCATTCTAAACCCTATTAACACTCTAAATGTGTTTACTTCCACCAATCGAAGAATTCATTCATCTTGGTTTGCATTTCATACTATTGTTAAGAAGTTTCATTCAAAAATAATGAGACATTCAATGCGCCTCCAACTAATTACACTCCTCTTTCTGTTCCAAAGACTATTTTTCATTCAATGACTATGAAAGTATCCTTTGTTTCATACTTAACGACTATATTAATTGTGAAATCAATATCCATGAACGTACTATATCCCGAATTCTTTCAATTCCAACAAACAATGGAGTCGCTGATCTTGATTTGCTTTACTTATTGATATTAATTGGTTGAAATACAAAATAAGGAGTCCGTCCCATCATTTCTTCTTCGCAAGTATCCTTTTTTGTTTACAAACACAATTTTTGATACAAAGATCATGAAATTAACACATATGCCTAAACTACTAACTATATTCATTACAACAAACAATTCTAAACTCTATTAACACTCTAAATGTATTTACTTCCACCAATCGAAGAATTCATTCATCTTGGTTTGCATTTAGTACAATTGCTAATTTGTTTCATTCAAAAATAATGAGACATTCAATGCGCCTCCAGCTAATTACACTCCTCTTTCTGTTCCAAAGACTATTTTTTATTCAATGACCATGAAATTATCGTTTGTTTCATACCTAACGACTATATTAATTGTGAAATCAATATCCATGAACCATCTATACCATGAATTCTTTCAATTCCAACAAACAATGGAGTCCCTGATCTTGATTTGCTTTTCGTATTGATATTAATTGGTTGAAATACAAAATAAAGAGTCCGTCCCATCATTTCTACCTAGCAAGTATCCTTTTTTGTCTACAAACACACTTTTTAATACAAAGATCATGAAATTCACACTTGTGCCTAAACTACTAAGTATATTCATTAAAACAAGCCATTCTAAACCCGATTAACACTCTAAATGTGTTTACTTCCACCAATCGAAGAATTCATTCATCTTGGTTTGCATTTCGTACTATTGTTAAGTAGTTTCATTCAAAAATAATGAGACATTCAATGCGCCTCCAGCTAATTACACTCCTCTTTCTGTTGCAAAGACTATTTTTTCATTCAATGAACATGAAATTATCGTTTGTTTCATACTTAACGACTATATTAATTGTGAAATCAATATCCATGATCCATCTATACCTTAATTCATTCAATTCCAACAAACAATGGAGTCCCTGATCTTGATTTGCTTTTTCTTATTGATATTAATTGGTTGAAATACAAAATAAAGAGTCCGTCCCATCATTTCTTCTTAGCAAGTATCCTTTTTTGTTTACAAACACACTTTTTGATACAAAGATCATGAAATTAACACTTGTGCCTAAACTACTAACTATATTTATTACAACAAACAATTCTAAACTCTATTAACACTCTAAATGTGTTTACTTCCACCAATCGAAGAATTCATCATTCTTCTTGGTTTGCATTTAGCACAATTGTTAAGTAGTTTCATTCAAAAATAATGAGACATTCAATGCACCTCCAGCTAATTACACTCCTCTTTCTGTTGTAAAGACTATTTTTCATTCAATGAACATGAAATTATCGTTTGTTTCATACTTAACGACTATATTAATTGTGAAATCAATATCCATGAACCATCTATACCCTTAATTCATTCAATTCCAACAAACAATGGAGTCCCTGATCTTGATTTGCTTTTCTTATTGATATTAATTGGTTGAAATACAAAATAAAGAGTCCGTCCCATCATTTCTTCTTAGCAAGTATCCTTTTTTGTTTACAAACACACTTTTTGATACAAAGATCATGAAATTAACACTTGTGCCTAAACTACTACTAACTATATTTATTACAACAAACAATTCTAAACTCTATTAACACTCTAAATGTGTTTACTTCCACCAATCGAAGAATTCATTCATCTTGGTTTGCATTTAGTACAATTGTTAAGTAGTGTCGTTCGAAAAAAATGAGACATTCATTGCGCCTCCAGCTAATTACACTCCTCTTTCTGTTCCAAAGAATATTTTTCATTCAATGACCATGGAATTATCGTTTGTTTCATACTTAACGACTATATTAATTGTGAAATCAATATCCATGAACCATCTATCCCCTTAATTCATTCGATTCCAACAAACAATGGAGTCCCTGATCTTGATTTGCGTTTCTTATTGATATTAATTGGTTCAAATACAAAATAAAGAGTCTGTCCCATCATTTCTACCTAGCAACTATCCTTTTTTGTCTACAAACACACTTTTTGATACAAAGATCATGAAATTAACACTTGTGCCTAAACTACTAACAATATTCATTAAAACAAACCAGTCTAAACCCTATTAACACTCTAAATGTGTTTAATTCCACCAATCGAAGAATTCGTTCATCTTGGTTTGCATTTTGTACAATTGTTATGTAGTTTCATTCAAAACTAATGAGACATTCAATGCGCCTCCAGCTAATTACACTTCTCTTTCTGTTCCAAAGACTATTTTTCATTCAATGACCATGAAATTATGGTTTGTGTAATACTTAACAACTATATTAATTGTGAAATCAATATCCATAAACCATAAATACCATGAATTCTTTCAATTCCGACAAACAATGGAGTCGCTGATCTTGATTTGCTTTACTTATTGATATTAATTTGTTCAAATAGAAAATAAAGAGTCCGTCCCATCATTTCTACCTAGCAAGTATCCTTTTTTGTCTACAAACACACTTTTTGATACAAAGATCATGAAATTCACACTTGTTCCTAAACTACTAAGTATATTAATTAAAACAAACCATTCTAAACCTTATTAACGCTCTAAATGTGTTTACTTCCACCAATCGAAGAATTCATTCATCTTGGTTTGCATTTCGTACTATTGTTAAGTAGTTTCATTGAAAAATAATGAGACATTCAATGCGCCTCCAGCTAATCACACTCCTCTTTCCGTTCCAAAGACTATTTTTCATTCAATGACTTAAATTGTCGTTTATTTCATACTTAACAACTATATGAATTGTGAAATCAATATCCATGAACCATCTATACCCTGAATTCTTTCAATTCCAACAAAAAATGGAGTCCCTGATCTTGATTTGCTTTTCTTATTGATATTAATTGGTTGAAACACAAAATAAAGAGTCCGTCCCATCATTTTTTTTTAGCAAGTATCCTTTTTTGCTTACCAACACACTTTTTGATACAAAGATCATGAAATTAACACTTGTGCCTAAACTACTAACTATATTCATTAAAACAAACAATGCTAAACTCTATTCAGACTCTAAATGCGTTTACTTCCACTAATCGAAGAATTCATTCATCTTGGTTTGCATTTTGTAAAATTGTTATGTAGTTTCAGTCAAAAATAATGAGACATTCAATGCGCCTCCAGCTAATTACACTTCTCTTTCTGTTCCAAAGACTATTTTTCATTCAATGACCATGAAATTATGGTTTGTGTAATACTTAACAACTATATTAATTGTGAAATCAATATCCATAAACCATATATACCATGAATTCTTTCAATTTCGACAAACAAAGGAGTCCCTGATCTTAATTTGCTTTACTTATTGATATTATTTGGTTCAAATACAAAATAAAGAGTCCGTCCCATCATTTCTACTTAGCAAGTATCCTTTTTTGTCTACAAACACACTTTTTGATACAAAGATCATGAAATTCACAATTGTGGCCAAGCTACTAAGTATATTCATTAAAACAAACCATTCTAAACCCTATTAACACTCTAAATGTGTTTACTTCCACCAATCAATGAATTCATTCATCTTGGTTTGCATTTCGTACTATTGTTAAGCAGTTTCATTCAAAAATAATGAGACATTCAATGCGCCTCCAGCTAATTACACTCCTCTTTTTGTTCCAAAGTCTATTTTTCATTCAATGACCATGGAATTATTGTTTGTTTCATACTTAACGACTATATTAATTGTGAAATCAATATCCATGAACCATCTATACCCTGAATTCTTTCAATTCCAACAAACAATGGAGTGCCTGATCTTGATTTGCTTTTCTTATTGATATTAATTGGTTGAAATACAAAATAAAGAGTCCGTCCCATCATTTGTTCTTAGCAAGTATCCGTTTTTGCTTACAAACACACTTTTTGATACAAAGATCATGAAATTAACACTTGTGCCTAAACTACTAACTATATTCATTACAACAAACAATTCTAAACTCTATTGACACTCTAAATGCGTTTACTTCCACCAATCGAAGAATTCATTCATCTTTGTTTGCATTTTGTACAATTGTTATGTAGTTTCATTCAAAAATAATGAGACATTCAATGCGCCTCCAGCTAATTACACTTCTCTTTCTATTCCAAAGACTATTTTTCATTCAATGACCTTGAAATTATGGTTTATGTAATACTTAACAACTATATTAATTGTGAAATCAATATCGATAAACCATATATACCATGAATTCTTTCAATTTCGACAAACAATGGAGTCCCTGATCTTGATTTGCTTTACTTATTGATATTAATTGGTTCAAATAAAAAATAAAGAGTCCGTCCCATCATTTTTACTTAGCAAGTATCCTTTTTTGTCTGCAAACACACTTTCTGATACAAAGATCATGAAATTCACACTTATGGCTAAACTACTAAGTATATTTATTAAAACAAACGATTCTAAACCCTATTAACACTCTAAATGTGTTTACTTCCACCAATCGAAGAATTCATTCATCTTGGTTTGCATTTCGTACTATTGTTAAGTAGTTTCTTTAAAAAATAATGAGATATTCAATGCGCCTCCAGCTAATTACACTCCTCTTTTTGTTCCAAAGACTATTTTTCAATCAATGACCAGGGAATTATCGTTTGTTTCATTCCTGACGACTATATTAATTATGAAATCAATATCCATGAACCATCTATACCCTGAATTCTATCAATTCCAACAAACAATGGAGTCCCTGATCTTGATTTGCTTTTCTTATTGATATTAATTGGTTGAAAAACAAAATAAAGAATCCGTCCCATCATTTCTTCTTAGCAAGTATCCTTTTTTGCTTACAAACACACTTTTTGATACAAAGATCATGAAATTAACACTTGTGCTTAAAGTACTAACTATATTCATTAAAACAAACAATTCTAAACTCTATTCACACTCTAAATGCGTTTACTTCCACCAATCGAAGAATTCATTCATCTTGGTTTGCATTTTTTAAAATTGTTAAGTTGTTTCATTCAAAAATAATGAGACATTCAATGCGCCTCCAGCTAATTACACTCCTCTTTCTGTTCCGAAGACTATTTTTCATTCAATGACCATGAAATTATGGTTTGTGTAATACTTAACAACTATATTAATTGTGAAATCAATATCCATAAACCATATATACCATGAATTCTTTCAATTCTGACAAACAATGGAGTCCCTGATCTTGATTTGCTTTACTTATTGATATTAATTGGTTCAAATACAAAATAAAGAGTCTGTCCCATCATTTCTACTTAGCAAGTATCCTTTCTTGTCTACAAACACACTTTTTGATACAAAGATCATGAAATTAACACTTGTGCCTAAACTACTAACAATATTCATTAAAACAAACCATTCTAAACCCTATTAACACTCTAAATGTGTTTACTTCCACCAATCGAAGAATTCATTCATCTTGGTTTGAATTACGTACTATTGTTAAGTAGTTTCATTCAAAAATAATGAGACATTCAATGCGCCTCCAGCTAATTACGCTCCTCTATCTGTTCCAAAGACTATTTTTCATTCAATGACCATGAAATTATCGTTTATGTCATACTTAACGAGTATATTAATTGTGAAATCAAAATCCATAAACCATATATACCATGAATTCTTTCAATTCCGACAAACAATGGAGTCCCTGATCTTGATTTGCTTTACTTATTGATATTAATTGGTTCAAATAGAAAATAAAGAGTCCGTCGCATCATTTCTACTTAGCAAGTATCCTTTTTTGTCTACAAACACACTTTTTGATACAAGGATCATGAAATTAAGAATTGTGCATAAGCTACTAACAATATTCATTAAAACAAACCAAGCTAAACCTTGTTAACACACTAAATGTGTTACTTCCACCAATCGAAGAATTCATTCATCTTGGTTTGCATTTTGTACAATTGTTATGTAGTTTCATTCAAAACTAATGAGACATTCAATGCGCCTCCAGCTAATTAGACACCACTTTCTGTTCTAAAGACTATTTTTCATTCAATGACCATGAAATTATCGTTTGTTTCATACTTAACGACTATATTAATTGTGAAATCAATATCCATGAACCAACTATATCCTGAATTCTTTCAATTGCAACAAACAATGGAGTCGCTGATCTTGATTTGCTTTTCTTATCGATATTAATTGGTTGAAATACAAAATAAAGTGTCTGTCCCATCATTTCTACTTAGCAAGTATCCTTTTTTGTCTACAAACACACTTTTTGATAGAAAGATCATGAAATTAACACTTGTGCCTAAACTACTAACTATATTCATTACAACAAACAATTTTAAACTCTATTAACACTCTAAATGTGTTTACTTCCACCAATCGAATAATTCATTCATCTTGGTTTGCATTTCGTACTATTGTTAAGTAGTTTCATTCAAAAATAATGAGACATTCAATGCGCCTCCAGCTAATTACACTCCTCTTTCTGTTCCAAAGACTATTTTTCATTCAATGACCATGAAATTATGGTTTGTGTAATACTTGACAACTATATTAATTGTGAAATCAATATCCATAAACCATATATACCATGAATTCTTTCAATTCCGACAAACAATGGAGTCCCTAATCTTGATTTCCTTTACTTATTGATATTAATTGGTTCAAATAAAAAATAAAGAGTCCGTCCCATCATTTCTACTTAGCAAGTATCCTTTTTTGTCTACAAACACACTTTTTGATACAAAGATCATGAAATTCACACTTGTGTCTAAACTACTAGGTATATTCATTAAAACAAATCATTCTAAACCCTATTAACACTCTAAATGTGTTTACTTCCACCAATCGAAGAATTCATTCATCTTGGTTTGCATTTCGTACTATTGTTAAGTAGTTTCATTCAAAAATAATGAGACATTCAATGCGCCTTCAGCTAATTACACTCCTCTTTCTGTTCCAAAGACTATTTTTCATTCAATGACTATCAAATTATCGTTTGTTTCATACTTAAAGACTATATTAATTTTGAAATCAATATCCATGAACCAACTATATCCTGAATTCTTTCAATTCCAACAAACAATGGAGTCGCTGATCTTGATTTGCTTTTCTTATTGATATTAATTGGTTGAAATACAAAATAAGGAGTCCGTCCCATCATTTCTTCTTCGCAAGTATCCTTTTTTGTTTACAAACACACTTTTTGATACAAAGATCATGAAATTAACACTTGTGCCTAAACTACTAACTATATTCATTACAACAAACAATTCTAAACTCTATTAACACTCTAAATGTGTTTACTTCCACCAATCGAATAATTCATTCATCTTGGTTTGCATTTCGTACTATTGTTAAATAGTTTAATTCAAAAATAATGAGACATTTAATGCGCCTCCAGCTAATTACACTCCTCTTTCTGTTCCAAAGACTATTTTTCATTCAATGACTATGAAATTATCGTTTGTTTCATACTTAACAACTATATTAATTGTGAAATCAATATCCATGAACCATCTATACCCTGAATTCTTTCAATTGCAACAAACAATGGAGTCGCTGATCTTGATTTGCTTTTCTTATCGATATTAATTGGTTGAAATACAAAATAAAGTGTCTGTCCCATCATTTCTACTTAGCAAGTATCCTTTTTTGTCTACAAACACACTTTTTGATACAAAGATCATGTAATTAACAATTGTGCCTAAGCTACTAACAATATTCATTAAAACAAACCATTCTAAACCCTGTTAACACACTAAATGTGTTACTTCCACCAATCGAAGTATTCATTCATCTTGGTTTGCATTTTGTACGATTGTTATGTAGTTTCATTCAAAACTAATGAGACATTCAACGCGCCTCCAGCTAATTACACTTCTCTTTCTGCTCCAAAGACTATTTTTCATTCAATGACCATGAAATTATGGTTTGTGCAATACTTATTGAACATATTAATTGTGAAATCAATATCCATGAACCATCTATACCATGAATTCTTTCAATTCCAACAAACAATGGAGTTGCTGATCTTGATTTGCTTTTCTTATTGATATTAATTGGTTGAAATACAAAATAAAGAGTTCGTCCCATCATTTCTACTTAGCAAGTATCCTTTTTTGTCTACAAACACACTTTTTGATACAAAGATCATGAAATTCACACTTGTGCCTAAACTACTAAGTATATTCATTAAAACAAACCATTCTAAACCCTATTAACACTCTAAATGTGTTTACTTCCACCAATCGAAGAATTCATTCATCTTGGTTTGCATTTCATACTATTGTTAAGAAGTTTCATTCAAAAATAATGAGACATTCAATGCGCCTCCAACTAATTACACTCCTCTTTCTGTTCCAAAGACTATTTTTCATTCAATGACTATGAAAGTATCCTTTGTTTCATACTTAACGACTATATTAATTGTGAAATCAATATCCATGAACGTACTATATCCCGAATTCTTTCAATTCCAACAAACAATGGAGTCGCTGATCTTGATTTGCTTTACTTATTGATATTAATTGGTTGAAATACAAAATAAGGAGTCCGTCCCATCATTTCTTCTTCGCAAGTATCCTTTTTTGTTTACAAACACAATTTTTGATACAAAGATCATGAAATTAACACATATGCCTAAACTACTAACTATATTCATTACAACAAACAATTCTAAACTCTATTAACACTCTAAATGTATTTACTTCCACCAATCGAAGAATTCATTCATCTTGGTTTGCATTTAGTACAATTGCTAATTTGTTTCATTCAAAAATAATGAGACATTCAATGCGCCTCCAGCTAATTACACTCCTCTTTCTGTTCCAAAGACTATTTTTTATTCAATGACCATGAAATTATCGTTTGTTTCATACCTAACGACTATATTAATTGTGAAATCAATATCCATGAACCATCTATACCCTGAATTCTTTCAATTCCAACAAACAATGGAGTCGCTGATCTTGATTTGCTTTTCTTATTGATATTAATTGGTTGAAATACAAAATAAAGTGTCTGTCCCATCATTTCTACTTCGCAAGGATCCTTTTTTGTTTACAAACACACTTTTTGATACAAAGATCATGAAATTAACACTTGTGCCTAAACTACTAACTATATTCATTACAACAAACAATTCTAAACTCTATTAACACTCTAAATGTGTTTACTTCCACCAATCAAAGAATTCATTCATCTTGGTTTGCATTTAGTACAATTGCTAATTTGTTTCATTCAAAAATAATGAGACATTCAATGCACCTCCACCTAATTACACTCCTCTTTCTGTTCCAAAGACTATTTTTCATTCAATGACCATGAAATTATCGTTTGTTTCATACCTAACGACTATATTAATTGTGAAATCAATATCCATGAACCATCTATACCCTGAATTCTTTCACTTCCAACAAACAATGGAGTCGCTGATCTTGATTTGCTTTTCTTATTGATATTAATTGGTTGAAACACAAAATAAAGAGTCCGTCCCATCATTTGTTCTTAGCAAGTATCCTATTTTGTTTACAAACACACTTTTTGATACAAAGATCATGAAATTAACACTTGTGCCTAAACTACTAACTATATTCATTACAACAAACAATTCTAAACTCTATTCACAATCTAAATGCGTTTACCTCCACCAATCGAAGAATTCATTCATCTTGGTTTGCATTTTGTACAATTGTTATGTAGTTTCATTAAAAAATAATGAGACATTCAATGCGCCTGCAGCTAATTACACTTCTCTTTCTGTTCCAAAGACTATTTTTCATTCAATGACCATGAAATTATCAGTTGTGTGATACTTATTGAATATATTAATTGTGAAATCAATATCCATGAACCATCTATACCATGAATTCTTTCAATTCCAACAAACAATGGAGTCCCTGATCTTGATTTGCTTTTCTTATTGATATTAATTGGTAGAAATACAAAATAAAGAGTCCGTCCCATCATTTCTACCTAGCAAGTATCCTTTTTTGTCTACAAACACACTTTTTAATACAAAGATCATGAAATTCACACTTGTGCCTAAACTACTAAGTATATTCATTAAAACAAGCCATTCTAAACCCGATTAACACTCTAAATGTGTTTACTTCCACCAATCGAAGAATTCATTCATCTTGGTTTGCATTTCGTACTATTGTTAAGTAGTTTCATTCAAAAATAATGAGACATTCAATGCGCCTCCAGCTAATTACACTCCTCTTTCTGTTGCAAAGACTATTTTTCATTCAATGAACATGAAATTATCGTTTGTTTCATACTTAACGACTATATTAATTGTGAAATCAATATCCATGATCCATCTATACCTTAATTCATTCAATTCCAACAAACAATGGAGTCCCTGATCTTGATTTGCTTTTCTTATTGATATTAATTGGTTGAAATACAAAATAAAGAGTCCGTCCCATCATTTCTTCTTAGCAAGTATCCTTTTTTGTTTACAAACACACTTTTTGATACAAAGATCATGAAATTAACACTTGTGCCTAAACTACTAACTATATTTATTACAACAAACAATTCTAAACTCTATTAACACTCTAAATGTGTTTACTTCCACCAATCGAAGAATTCATTCTTCTTGGTTTGCATTTAGCACAATTGTTAAGTAGTTTCATTCAAAAATAATGAGACATTCAATGCACCTCCAGCTAATTACACTCCTCTTTCTGTTGCAAAGACTATTTTTCATTCAATGAACATGAAATTATCGTTTGTTTCATACTTAACGACTATATTAATTGTGAAATCAATATCCATGAACCATCTATACCCTTAATTCATTCAATTCCAACAAACAATGGAGTCCCTGATCTTGATTTGCTTTTCTTATTGATATTAATTGGTTGAAATACAAAATAAAGAGTCCGTCCCATCATTTCTTCTTAGCAAGTATCCTTTTTTGTTTACAAACACACTTTTTGATACAAAGATCATGAAATTAACACTTGTGCCTAAACTACTAACTATATTTATTACAACAAACAATTCTAAACTCTATTAACACTCTAAATGTGTTTACTTCCACCAATCGAAGAATTCATTCATCTTGGTTTGCATTTAGTACAATTGTTAAGTAGTGTCGTTCAAAAAAAATGAGACATTCATTGCGCCTCCAGCTAATTACACTCCTCTTTCTGTTCCAAAGAATATTTTTCATTCAATGACCATGGAATTATCGTTTGTTTCATACTTAACGACTATATTAATTGTGAAATCAATATCCATGAACCATCTATCCCCTTAATTCATTCGATTCCAACAAACAATGGAGTCCCTGATCTTGATTTGCGTTTCTTATTGATATTAATTGGTTCAAATACAAAATAAAGAGTCTGTCCCATCATTTCTACCTAGCAACTATCCTTTTTTGTCTACAAACACACTTTTTGATACAAAGATCATGAAATTAACACTTGTGCCTAAACTACTAACAATATTCATTAAAACAAACCAGTCTAAACCCTATTTAACACTCTAAATGTGTTAAATTCCACCAATCGAAGAATTCGTTCATCTTGGTTTTGCATTTTGTACAATTGTTATGTAGTTTCATTCAAAACTAATGAGACATTCAATGCGCCTCCAGCTAATTACACTTCTCTTTCTGTTCCAAAGACTATTTTTCATTCAATGACCATGAAATTATGGTTTGTGTAATACTTAACAACTATATTAATTGTGAAATCAATATCCATAAACCATAAATACCATGAATTCTTTCAATTCCGACAAACAATGGAGTCGCTGATCTTGATTTGCTTTACTTATTGATATTAATTTGTTCAAATAGAAAATAAAGAGTCCGTCCCATCATTTCTACCTAGCAAGTATCCTTTTTTGTCTACAAACACACTTTTTGATACAAAGATCATGAAATTCACACTTGTTCCTAAACTACTAAGTATATTAATTAAAACAAACCATTCTAAACCTTATTAACGCTCTAAATGTGTTTACTTCCACCAATCGAAGAATTCATTCATCTTGGTTTGCATTTCGTACTATTGTTAAGTAGTTTCATTGAAAAATAATGAGACATTCAATGCGCCTCCAGCTAATCACACTCCTCTTTCCGTTCCAAAGACTATTTTTCATTCAATGACTTAAATTGTCGTTTATTTCATACTTAACAACTATATGAATTGTGAAATCAATATCCATGAACCATCTATACCCTGAATTCTTTCAATTCCAACAAAAAAATGGAGTCCCTGATCTTGATTTGCTTTTCTTATTGATATTAATTGGTTGAAACACAAAATAAAGAGTCCGTCCCATCATTTTTTTTTAGCAAGTATCCTTTTTTGCTTACCAACACACTTTTTGATACAAAGATCATGAAATTAACACTTGTGCCTAAACTACTAACTATATTCATTAAAACAAACAATGCTAAACTCTATTCAGACTCTAAATGCGTTTACTTCCACTAATCGAAGAATTCATTCATCTTGGTTTGCATTTTGTAAAATTGTTATGTAGTTTCAGTCAAAAATAATGAGACATTCAATGCGCCTCCAGCTAATTACACTTCTCTTTCTGTTCCAAAGACTATTTTTCATTCAATGACCATGAAATTATGGTTTGTGTAATACTTAACAACTATATTAATTGTGAAATCAATATCCATAAACCATATATACCATGAATTCTTTCAATTTCGACAAACAAAGGAGTCCCTGATCTTAATTTGCTTTACTTATTGATATTATTTGGTTCAAATACAAAATAAAGAGTCCGTCCCATCATTTCTACTTAGCAAGTATCCTTTTTTGTCTACAAACACACTTTTTGATACAAAGATCATGAAATTCACAATTGTGGCCAAGCTACTAAGTATATTCATTAAAACAAACCATTCTAAACCCTATTAACACTCTAAATGTGTTTACTTCCACCAATCAATGAATTCATTCATCTTGGTTTGCATTTCGTACTATTGTTAAGCAGTTTCATTCAAAAATAATGAGACATTCAATGCGCCTCCAGCTAATTACACTCCTCTTTTTGTTCCAAAGTCTATTTTTCATTCAATGACCATGGAATTATTGTTTGTTTCATACTTAACGACTATATTAATTGTGAAATCAATATCCATGAACCATCTATACCCTGAATTCTTTCAATTCCAACAAACAATGGAGTGCCTGATCTTGATTTGCTTTTCTTATTGATATTAATTGGTTGAAATACAAAATAATGAGTTCGTCCCATCATTTCTTCTTAGCAAGTATCCGTTTTTGCTTACAAACACACTTTTTGATACAAAGATCATGAAATTAACACTTGTGCCTAAACTACTAACTATATTCATTACAACAAACAATTCTAAACTCTATTGACACTCTAAATGCGTTTACTTCCACCAATCGAAGAATTCATTCATCTTGGTTTGCATTTTGTACAATTGTTATGTAGTTTCATTCAAAAATAATGAGACATTCAATGCGCCTCCAGCTAATTACACTTCTCTTTCTATTCCAAAGACTATTTTTCATTCAATGACCTTGAAATTATGGTTTATGTAATACTTAACAACTATATTAATTGTGAAATCAATATCGATAAACCATATATACCATGAATTCTTTCAATTTCGACAAACAATGGAGTCCCTGATCTTGATTTGCTTTACTTATTGATATTAATTGGTTCAAATAAAAAATAAAGAGTCCGTCCCATCATTTTTACTTAGCAAGTATCCTTTTTTGTCTGCAAACACACTTTCTGATACAAAGATCATGAAATTCACACTTATGGCTAAACTACTAAGTATATTTATTAAAACAAACGATTCTAAACCCTATTAACACTCTAAATGTGTTTACTTCCACCAATCGAAGAATTCATTCATCTTGGTTTGCATTTCGTACTATTGTTAAGTAGTTTCTTTAAAAAATAATGAGATATTCAATGCGCCTCCAGCTAATTACACTCCTCTTTTTGTTCCAAAGACTATTTTTCAATCAATGACCATGAAATTATGGTTTGTGTAATACTTAACAACTATATTAATTGTGAAATCAATATCCATAAACCATATATACCATGAATTCTTTCAATTCTGACAAACAATGGAGTCCCTGATCTTGATTTGCTTTACTTATTGATATTAATTGGTTCAAATACAAAATAAAGAGTCTGTCCCATCATTTCTACTTAGCAAGTATCCTTTCTTGTCTACAAACACACTTTTTGATACAAAGATCATGAAATTAACACTTGTGCCTAAACTACTAACAATATTCATTAAAACAAACCATTCTAAACCCTATTAACACTCTAAATGTGTTTACTTCCACCAATCGAAGAATTCATTCATCTTGGTTTGAATTACGTACTATTGTTAAGTAGTTTCATTCAAAAATAATGAGACATTCAATGCGCCTCCAGCTAATTACGCTCCTCTATCTGTTCCAAAGACTATTTTTCATTCAATGACCATGAAATTATCGTTTATGTCATACTTAACGAGTATATTAATTGTGAAATCAAAATCCATAAACCATATATACCATGAATTCTTTCAATTCCGACAAACAATGGAGTCCCTGATCTTGATTTGCTTTACTTATTGATATTAATTGGTTCAAATAGAAAATAAAGAGTCCGTCGCATCATTTCTACTTAGCAAGTATCCTTTTTTGTCTACAAACACACTTTTTGATACAAGGATCATGAAATTAAGAATTGTGCATAAGCTACTAACAATATTCATTAAAACAAACCAAGCTAAACCTTGTTAACACACTAAATGTGTTACTTCCACCAATCGAAAGAATTCATTCATCTTGGTTTGCATTTTGTACAATTGTTATGTAGTTTCATTCAAAACTAATGAGACATTCAATGCGCCTCCAGCTAATTAGACACCTCTTTCTGTTCTAAAGACTATTTTTCATTCAATGACCATGAAATTATCGTTTGTTTCATACTTAACGACTATATTAATTGTGAAATCAATATCCATGAACCAACTATATCCTGAATTCTTTCAATTGCAACAAACAATGGAGTCGCTGATCTTGATTTGCTTTTCTTATCGATATTAATTGGTTGAAATACAAAAATAAAGTGTCTGTCCCATCATTTCTACTTAGCAAGTATCCTTTTTTGTCTACAAACACACTTTTTGATAGAAAGATCATGAAAATAACACTTGTGCCTAAACTACTAACTATATTCATTACAACAAACAATTTTAAACTCTATTAACACTCTAAATGTGTTTACTTCCACCAATCGAATAATTCATTCATCTTGGTTTGCATTTCGTACTCTTGTTAAATAGTTTAATTCAAAAAATAATGAGACATTCAATGCGCCTCCAGCTAATTACACTCCTCTTTCTGTTCCGAAGACTATTTTTCATTCAATGACTATGAAATTATCGTTTGTTTCATACTTAACAACTATATTAATTGTGAAATCAATATCCATGAACCATCTATACCCTGAATTCTTTCAATTGCAACAAACAATGGAGTCGCTGATCTTGATTTGCTTTTCTTATCGATATTAATTGGTTGAAAATACAAAATAAAGTGTCTGTCCCATCATTTCTACTTAGCAAGTATCCTTTTTTGTCTACAAACACACTTTTTGATACAAAGATCATGTAATTAACAATTGTGCCTAAGCTACTAACAATATTCATTAAAACAAACCATTCTAAACCCTGTTAACACACTAAATGTGTTACTTCCACCAATCGAAGTATTCATTCATCTTGGTTTCCATTTTGTACGATTGTTATGTAGTTTCATTCAAAACTAATGAGACATTCAACGCGCCTCCAGCTAATTACACTTCTCTTTCTGCTCCAAAGACTATTTTTCATTCAATGACCATGAAATTATGGGTTTGCGCAATACTTATTGAACATATTAATTGTGAAATCAATATCCATGAACCATCTATACCATGAATTCTTTCAATTCCAACAAACAATGGAGTTGCTGATCTTGATTTGCTTTTCTTATTGATATTAATTGGTTGAAATACAAAATAAAGAGTTCGTCCCATCATTTCTACTTAGCAAGTATCCTTTTTTGTCTACAAACACACTTTTTGATACAAAATGAAATTCACACTTGTGCCTAAACTACTAAGTATATTCATTAAAACAAACCATTCTAAACCCTATTAACACTCTAAATGTGTTTACTGCCACCAATCGAAGAATTCATTCATCTTGGTTTGCATTTCCTACTATTGTTAAGTAGTTTCATTCAAAAATAATGAGACATTCAATGTGCCTCCAGCTAAATTACACTCCTCTTTTCTGTTTCCAAAGACTATTTTTCATTCAATGACTATGAAATTACCGTTTGTTTCATACTTAGCGACTATATTAATTGTGAAATCAATATCCATGAACCATCGATACCCTGAATTCTTTCAATTCCAACAAACAATGGAGTCCCTGATCTTGATTTGCTTTTCTTATTGAAATTAATTGGTTGAAACACAAAAATAAAGAGTTCGACCCATAATTCTTCTACTTAGCAAGTATCCTTTCTTGTCTATAAACACACTTTTTGATACAAAGATAATGAAATTAACACTTGTGCCTAAACTACTAACAATATTCATTAAAAGAAACCATTATAAACCCTATTAACACTCTAAATGTGTTTACTTCCACCAATTGAAGAATTCATTCATCTTGGTTTGCATTTCCTACTATTGTTAAGTAGTTTCATTCAAAAATAATGAGACATTCAATGCGCCTCCAGCTAATTACACTCCTCTTTCTGTTCCAAAGACTATTTTTCATTCAATGACTATGAAATTATCGTTTGTTTCATACTTAGCGACTATATTAATTGTGAAATCAATATCCATGAACCATCGATACCCTGAATTCTTTCAATTCCAACAAACAATGGAGTCCCTGATCTTGATTTGCTTTTCTTATTGATATTAATTGGTTGAAACACAAGATAAAGAGTTCGACCCATAATTTCTACTTAGCAAGTATCCTTTCTTGTCTATAAACACACTTTTTGATACAAAGATAATGAAATTAACACTTGTGCCTAAACTACTAACAATATTCATTAAAAGAAACCATTATAAACCCTATTAACACTCTAAATGTGTTTACTTCCACCAATCGAAGAATTCATTCATCTTGGTTTGCATTTCGTACTATTGTTAAGTAGTTTCATTCAAAAATAATGAGACATTCAATGCGCCTCCAGCTAATTACACTCCTCTTTCTGTTCCAAAGACTATTTTTCATTCAATGACCATGAAATTATGGTTTGTGTAATACTTGACAACTATATTAATTGTGAAATCAATATCCATAAACCATATATACCATGAATTCTTTCAATTCCGACAAACAATGGAGTCCCTAATCTTGATTTCCTTTACTTATTGATATTAATTGGTTCAAATAAAAAATAAAGAGTCCGTCCCATCATTTCTACTTAGCAAGTATCCTTTTTTGTCTACAAACACACTTTTTGATACAAAGATCATGAAATTCACACTTGTGTCTAAACTACTAGGTATATTCATTAAAACAAACCATTCTAAACCCTATTAACACTCTAAATGTGTTTACTTCCACCAATCGAAGAATTCATTCATCTTGGTTTGCATTTCGTACTATTGTTAAGTAGTTTCATTCAAAAATAATGAGACATTCAATGCGCCTTCAGCTAATTACACTCCTCTTTCTGTTCCAAAGACTATTTTTTTCATTCAATGACTATCAAATTATCGTTTGTTTCATACTTAACGACTATATTAATTTTGAAATCAATATCCATGAACCAACTATATCCTCAATTCTTTCAATTCCAACAAACAATGGAGTCGCTGATCTTGATTTGCTTTTCTTATTGATATTAATTGGTTGAAATACAAAATAAGGAGTCTGTCCCATCATTTCTTCTTCGCAAGTATCCTTTTTTGTTTACAAACACACTTTTTGATACAAAGATCATGAAATTAACACTTGTGCCTAAACTACTAACTATATTCATTACAACAAACAATTCTAAACTCTATTAACACTCTAAATGTGTTTACTTCCACCAATCGAATAATTCATTCATCTTGGTTTGCATTTCGTACTATTTGTTAAATAGTTTAATTCAAAAATAATGAGACATTTAATGCGCCTCCAGCTAATTACACTCCTCTTTCTGTTCCAAAAGACTATTTTTCATTCAAATGACTATGAAATTATCGTTTGTTTCATACTTAACAACTATATTAATTGTGAAATCAATATCCATGAACCATCTATACCCTGAATTCTTTCAATTGCAACAAACAATGGAGTCGCTGATCTTGATTTGCTTTTCTTATCCATATTAATTGGTTGAAATACAAAATAAAGTGTCTGTCCCATCATTTCTACTTAGCAAGTATCCTTTTTTGTCTACAAACACACTTTTTGATACAAAGATCATGTAATTAACAATTGTGCCTAAGCTACTAACAATATTCATTAAAAACAAACCATTCTAAACCCTGTTAACACACTAAATGTGTTACTTCCACCAATCGAAGTATTCATTCATCTTGGTTTGCATTTTGTACGATTGTTATGTAGTTTCATTCAAAAACTAATGAGACATTCAACGCGCCTCCAGCTAATTACACTTCTCTTTCTGCTCCAAAGACTATTTTTCATTCAATGACCATGAAATTATGGTTTGTGCAATACTTATTGAACACATATTAATTGTGAAATCAATATCCATGAACCACCATCTATACCATGAATTCTTTCAATTCCAACAAACAATGGAGTTGCTGATCTTGATTTGCTTTTCTTATTGATATTAATTGGTTGAAATACAAAATAAAGAGTTCGTCCCATCATTTCTACTTAGCAAGTATCCTTTTTTGTCTACAAACACACTTTTTGATACAAAGATCATGAAATTCACACTTGTGCCTAAACTACTAAGTATATTCATTAAAACAAACCATTCTAAACACTATTAACACTCTAAATGTGTTTACTTCCACCAATCGAAGAATTCATTCATCTTGGTTTGCATTTCATACTATTGTTAAGAAGTTTCATTCAAAAATAATGAGACATTCAATGCGCCTCCAACTAATTACACTCCTCTTTCTGTTCCAAAAGACTATTTTTCATTCAATGACTATGAAAGTATCCTTTGTTTCATACTTAACGACTATATTAATTGTGAAATCAATATCCATGAACGTACTATATCCCGAATTCTTTCAATTCCAACAAACAATGGAGTCGCTGATCTTGATTTGCTTTACTTATTGATATTAATTGGTTGAAATACAAAATAAGGAGTCCGTCCCATCATTTCTTCTTCGCAAGTATCCTTTTTTGTTTACAAACACAATTTTTTGATACAAAGATCATGAAATTAAACACATATGCCTAAACTACTAACTATATTCATTACAACAAACAATTCTAAACTCTATTAACACTCTAAATGTATTTACTTTCCACCAATCGAAGAATTCATTCATCTTGGTTTGCATTTAGTACAATTGCTAATTTGTTTCATTCAAAAATAATGAGACATTCAATGCGCCTCCAGCTAATTACACTCCTCTTTCTGTTCCAAAGACTATTTTTTATTCAATGACCATGAAATTATCGTTTGTTTCATACCTAACGACTATATTAATTGTGAAATCAATATCCATGAACCATCTATACCCTGAATTCTTTCAATTCCAACAAACAATGGAGTCGCTGATCTTGATTTGCTTTTCTTATTGATATTAATTGGTTGAAATACAAAATAAAGTGTCTGTCCCATCATTTCTACTTCGCAAGGATCCTTTTTTGTTTACAAACACACTTTTTGATACAAAGATCATGAAATTAACACTTGTGCCTAAACTACTAACTATATTCATTACAACAAACAATTCTAAACTCTATTAACACTCTAAATGTGTTTACTTCCACCAATCAAAGAATTCATTCATCTTGGTTTGCATTTAGTACAATTGCTAATTTGTTTCATTCAAAAATAATGAGACATTCAATGCACCTCCAGCTAATTACACTCCTCTTTCTGTTCCAAAGACTATTTTTCATTCAATGACCATGAAATTATCGTTTGTTTCATACCTAACGACTATATTAATTGTGAAATCAATATCCATGAACCATCTATACCCTGAATTCTTTCAATTCCAACAAACAATGGAGTCGCTGATCTTGATTTGCTTTTCTTATTGATATTAATTGGTTGAAATACAAAATAAAGTGTCTGTCCCATCATTTCTACTTAGCAAGTATCCTTTTTTGTCTGCAAACACACTTTTTGATACAAAGATCATGAAATTAACAATTGTGCCTAAGCTACTAACAATATTCATTAAAACAAACCATTCTAAACCCTATTAACACTCTAAATGTGTTTACTTCCACCAATCGAAGAATTCATTCATCTTGGTTTGCATTTTGAACAATTGTTATGTAGTTTCATTCAATGCTAATGAGGCATTCAATGCGCCTCCATCTATTTACACTTCTCTTTCTGTTCCAAAGACTATTTTTCATTCAATGACCATGAAATTATGGTTTGTGTAATACTTAACGACTATATTAATTGTGAAATCAATATTTATAAACCATATATACCATGAATTCTTTCAATTCCGACAAACAATGGAGTCCCTGATGTTGATTTGCTTTACTTATTGGTATTAATTGGTTCAAATACAAAATAAAGAGTCCGTCCCACCATTTCTACTTAGCAAGTATCCTTTTTTGTCTACAAACACACTTTTTGATACAAAGATCATGAAATTCACAATTGTGTCTAAACTACTAAGTATATTCATTAAAACAAAGCATTCTAAACCCTATTAACACTCTAAATGTGTTTACTTCCACCAATCGAAGAATTCATTCATCTTGGTTTGTATTTTGTACAATTGTTATGTAGTTTCATTCAAAGCTAATGAGGCATTCCATGCGCCTCCAGCTAATTACACTTCTCTTTCTGTTCCAAAGACTATTTTTCTTTCAATGACCATGAAATTATCGTTTGTGTGATACTTATTGAATATATTAATTGTGAAATCAATATCCATGAACCATCTATACCATGAATTCTTTCAATTCCAACAAACAATGGAGTCGCTGATCTTGATTTGCTTTTCTTATTGATATTAATTGGTTGAAATACAAAATAAAGAGTTCGTCCCATCATTTCTACTTAGCAAGTATCCTTTTTTGTCTACAAACACACTTTTTGATACAAAGATCATGAAATTAACAATTGTGCCTAAGCTACTAACAATATTCATTAAAACAAACCATTCTAAACCCTGTTAACACACTAAATGCGTTACTTCCACCAATCGAAGAATTCATTCATCTTGGTTTGCATTTTGTACAATTGTTATGTAGTTTCATTCAAAACTAATGAGACATTCAATGCGCCTCCAGCTAATTACACTTCTCTTTCTGTTCCAAAGACTATTTTTAATTCAATGACCATGAAATTATGGTTTGTGTAATACTTAACAACTATATTAATTGCGAAATCAATATCCATAAACCATATATACCATGAATTCTTTCAATTCCGACAAACAATGGAGTCCCTGATCTTGATTTGCTTTACTTATTGATATTAATTGGTTCAGATACAAAATAAGGAGTCTGTCCCATCATTTCTACTTAGCAAGTATCATTTTTTGTCTACAAACACACTTTTTGATACAAAGATCATGAAATTAACACTTGTGCCTAAACTACAAACTATATTCATTAAAACAAACCATTCTAAACCCTATTAACACTATAAATGTGTTTACTTCCACCAATCGAAGAATTCATTCATCTTGGATTGCATTTTGAACAATTGTTATGTAGTTTCATTCAAAACTAATGAGACATTCAATGCACCTCCAGCTAATTACACTTCTCTTTCTGTTCCAAAGACTATTTTTCATCCAATGACCATGAAATTATGGTTTATGTAATACTTAACAACTATATTAATTGTGAAATCAATATCCATAAACCATATATACCACGAATTCTTTCAATTCCGAAAAACAATAGAGTCCCTGATCTTGATTTGCTTTACTTATTGATATTAATTGGTTCAAATACAAAATAAAGAGTCCGTCCCATCATTTCTACTTAGCAAGTATCCTTTTTTGTCTACAAACACACTTTTTGAAACAAAGATCATGAAATTCACAATTGTGTCTAAACTACTAAGTATATTCATTAAAACAAACCATTCTAAACCCTATTAACACTCTAAATGTGTTTATTCCACCAATTGAAGAATTCATTCATCTTGGTTTGCATTTCGTACTATTGTTAAGTAGTTTCATTCAAAAATAATGAGACATTCAATGCGCCTCCAGCTAATTACACACCTCTTTCTGTTCCAAAGACTATTTTTCATTCAATGACTATGAAATTATCGTTTGCTTCATACTTAACGACTATATTAATTGTGAAATCAATATCCATGAACGTACAATATCCTGAATTCTTTCAATTCCAACAAACAATGGAGTCGCTGATCTTGATTTGCTTTAATTATTGATATTAATTGGTTGAAACACAAAATAAAGAGTCCCTCCCATCATTTCATCTTAGCAAGTATCCTTTTTTGTTTACAAACACACTTTTTGATACAAAGATCATGAAATTAACACTTGTGCCTAAACTACTAACTATATTCATTACAACAAACAATTCTAAACTCTATTAACACTCTAAATGCGTTTACTTCCACCAATCGAAGAATTCATTTATCTTGGTTTGCATTTTGTACAATTGTTATGTAGTTTCATTCAAAAATAATGAGACATTCAATGCGCCTCCAGCTAATTACACTTCTCTTTCTATTCCAAAGACTATTTTTCATTCAATGACCATGAAATTATGGTTTGTGTAATACTTAACAACTATATTAATTGTGAAATCAATATCCATAAACTATATATACCATGAATTCTTTCAATTCCGACAAACAATGGAGTCCCTGATCTTGATTTGCTTTACTTATTGATATTAATTGGTTCAAATACAAAATAAAGAGTCCGTCCCATCATTTCTACTTAGCAAGTATCCTTTTTTGTCTACAAACACACTTTTTGATACAAAGATCATGAAATTCACACTTATGCCTAAACTACTAACTATATTCATTAAAACAAACCATTCTAAACCCTATTAACACTTTAAATGTGTTTACTTCCACCAATCGAAGAATTCATTCATCTTGGTTTGCATTTCGTACTATTGTTAAGTAGTTTCATTCAAAAATAATGAGACATTCAATGCGCCTCTAGCTAATTACACTCCTCTTTTTGTTCCAAAGACTATTTTTCAATCAATGACCATGGAATTATCGTTTGTTTCATTCCTTACGACTACATTAATTGTGAAATCAATATCCATGAACCATCTATACCCTGAATTCTTTCAATTCCAACAAACAATGGAGTCCCTGATCTTGATTTGCTTTTCTTGTTGATATTAATTGGTTGAAACAGAAAATAAAGAGTCTGTCCCATCATTTCTTCTTAGCAAGTATCCTTTTTTGCTTACAAACACACTTTTTGATACAAAGATCATGAAATGAACACTTGTGCCTAAAGTACTAACTATATTCATTAAAACAAACAATTCTAAACTCTATTCACACTCTATATGCGTTTACTTCCACCAATCGAAGAATTCATTCATCTTGGTTTGCATTTTTTACAATTGTTAAGTAGTTTCATTCAAAAATAATGAGACATTCAATGCGCCTCCAGCTAATTACACTCCTCTTTCTGTTCCAAAGACTATTTTTCATTCAATGACCATGAAATTATCGTTTGTGTGATACTTATTGAATATATTAATTGTGAAATCAATATCCATGAACCATCTATACCATGAATTCTTTCAATTCCAACAAACAATGGAGTCCCTGATCTTGATTTGCTTTTCTTATTGATTTTAATTGGTTGAAATACAAAATAAAGAGTTCGTCCCATCATTTCTGCTTAGCAAGTATCCTTTTTTGTCTACAAACACACTTTTTGATACAAAGATTATGAAATTAACACTTGTGCCTAAACTACTAACAATATTCATTAAAACAAACCATTCTAAACCCTATTAACACTCAAAATGTGTTTAATTCCACCAATCGAAGAATTCATTCATCTTGGTTTGCATTTTGTACAATTGTTAAGTAGTTTCATTCAAAACTAATGAGACATTCAATGCGCCACCAGCTAATTACACTTCTCTTTCTGTTCCAAAGACTATTTTTCATTCAATGACCATGAAATTATGGTTTGTGTAATACTTAACAACTATATTAATTGTGAAATCAATATCCATAAACCATATATACCATGAATTCTTTCAATTCCGACAAACAATGGAGTCCCTGATCTTGATTTGCTTTACTTATTGATATTAATTGGTTCAAATACAAAATAAAGAGTCCGTCCCATCATTTCTACTTAGCAAGTATCCTTTTTTGTCTACAAACACACTTTTTGATACAAAGATCATGAAATTCACACTTGTGTCTAAAGTACTAACTATATTCATTAAAACAAACCATTCTAAACCCTATTAACACTCTAAATGTGTTTACTTCCACCAATCGAAGAATTCATTCATCTTGGTTTGCATTTCGTACTATTGTTAAGTAGTTTCATTAAAAAATAATGAGACATTCAATGCGCCTTCAGCTAATTACACTCCTCTATCTGTTCCAAAGACTATTTTTCATTCAATGACTATGAAATTATCGTTTGTTTCATACTTAACGACTATATTAATTTTGAAATCAATATCCATGAACCAACAATATCCTGAATTCTTTCAATTCCAACAAACAATGGAGTCGCTGATCTTGATTTGCTTTTCTTATTGATATTAATTGGTTGAAATACAAAATAAGGAGTCCGTCCCATCATTTCTTCTTCGCAAGTATCCTTTTTTGTTTACAAACACAATTTTTGATACAAAGATCATGAAATTAACACTTGTGCCTAAACTACTAACTATATTCATTACAACAAACAATTTCTAAACTCTATTAACACTCTAAATGTGTTTACTTCCACAATCGAATAATTCATTCATCTTGGTTTGCATTTTGTACTATTGTTAAGTAGTTTCATTCAAAAATAATGAGACATTCAATGCGCCTCCAGCTAATTACACACTCCTCTTTCTGTTCCCAAAGACTATTTTTTCATTCAATGACTATGAAATTATCGTTTTTGTTTCATACTTAACGACTAAATTAATTGTGAAATCAATATCCATGAACCAACTATGTCCTGAATTCTTTCAATTCCAACAAAGAATGGAGTCGCTGATCTTGATTTGCTTTTCTTATTGATATTAATTGGTTGAAATACAAAAATAAAGTGTCTGTCCCATCATTTCTACTTAGCAAGTATCCTTTTTTGTCTACAAACACACTTTTTGATACAAAGATCATGAAATTAACAATTGTGCCTAAGCTACTAACAATATTCATTAAAACAAACCATTCTAAACCCTGTTAACACACTAAATGTGTTACTTCCACCAATCGAAGAATTCATTCATCTTGGTTTGCATTTTGTACAATTGTTATGTAGTTTCATTCAAAAGTAATGAGACATTCATTGCGCGTCTAGCTAATTACACTTCTCTTTCTGTTCCAAAGACTATTTTTCATTCAATAACCATGAAATTATGGTTTATGTAATACTTAACAACTATATTAATTGTGAAATCAATATCCATAAACCATATATACCATGAATTCTTTCAATTCCGACAAACAATGGAGTCCCTGATCTTGATTTGCTTTACTTATTGATATTAATTGGTTGAAATACAAAATAAAGAGTCCGTCCCATCATTTCTACTTAGCAAGTATCCTTTTTTGTCTACAAACACACTTTTTGATACAAAGATCATGAAATTAACACTTGTGCCTAAACTACCAACTATATTCATTAGAACAAACCATTCTAAACCCTATTAACACTCTAAATGTGTTTACTTCCACCAATCGAAGAATTCATTCATCTTGGTTTGCATTTTGAACAATTGTTATGTAGTTTCATTCAAAACTAATGAGACATTCAATGCGCCTCCAGCTAATTACACTTCTCTTTCTGTTCCAAAGACTATTTTTCATTCAATGACCATGAAATTATGGTTTGTGTAATACTTAACAACTATTTTAATTGTGAAATCAATATCCATAAACCATATATACCATGAATTCTTTCAATTCCGACAAACAATGGAGTCCCTGATCTTGATTTGCTTTACTTATTGATATTAATTGGTTCAAATACAAAATAAAGAGTCCGTCCCATCATTTCTACTTAGCAAGTATCCTTTTTTGTCTACAAACACACTTTTTGATACAAAGATCATGAAATTCACACTTGTGTCTAAAGTACTAAGTATATTCATTAAAACAAACCATTCTAAACCCTATTAACACTCTAAATGTGTTTACTTCCACCAATCGAAGAATTCATTCATCTTGGTTTGCATTTCGTACTATTGTTAAGTAGTTTCATTCAAAAATAATGAGACATTCAATGCGCCTTCAGCTAATTACACTCCTCTTTCTGTTCCAAAGACTATTTTTCATTCAATGACTATGAAATTATCGTTTGTTTCATACTTAACGACTAAATTAATTGTGAAATCAATATCCATGAACCAACTATGTCCTGAATTCTTTCAATTCCAACAAAGAATGGAGTCGCTGATCTTGATTTGCTTTTCTTATTGATATTAATTGGTTGAAATACAAAATAAGTGTCTGTCCCATCATTTCTACTTAGCAAGTATCCTTTTTTGTCTACAAACACACTTTTTGATACAAAGATCATGAAATTAACAATTGTGCCTAAGCTACTAACAATATTCATTAAAACAAACCATTCTAAACCCTGTTAACACACTAAATGTGTTACTTCCACCAATCGAAGAATTCATTCATCTTGGTTTGCATTTTGTACAATTGTTATGTAATTTCAATCAAAAGTAATGAGACATTCATTGCGCGTCTAGCTAATTACACTTCTCTTTCTGTTCCAAAGACTATTTTTCATTCAATGACCATGAAATTATGGTTTGTGTAATACTTAACAACTATATTAATTGTGAAATCAATATCCAAAAACCATATATACCATGAATTCATTCAATTCCGACAAACAATGGAGTCCCTGATCTTGATTTGCTTTACTTATTGATATTAATTGGTTGAAATACAAAATAAAGAGTCTGTCCCATCATTTCTACTTAGCAAGTATCCTTTTTGTCTACAAACACACTTTTTGATACAAAGATCATGAAATTAACACTTGTGCCTAAACTACCAACTATATTCATTAAAACAAACCATTCTAAACCCTATTAACACTCTAAATGAGTTTACTTCCACCAATCGAAGAATTCATTCATCTTGGTTTGCATTTTGAACAACTGTTATGTAGTTTCATTCAAAACTAATGAGACATTCAATGCGCCTCCAGCTAATTACACTTCTCTTTCTGTTCCAAAGACTATTTTTCATTCAATGACCATGAAATTATGGTTTGTGTAACACTTAACAACTATATTAATTGTGAAATCAATATGCATAAACCATATATACCATGAATTGTATCAATTCCGACAAACAATGGAGTCCCTGATCTTGATTTGCTTTACTTATTGATATTAATTGGTTCAAATACAAAATAAAGAGTCCGTCCCATCGTTTCTACTTAGCAAGTATCCTTTTTTGTCTACAAACACACTTTTTGATACAAAGATCATGAAATTCACACTTGTTTCTAAACTACTAAGTATATTCATTAAAACAAACCATTCTAAACCCTATTAACACTCTAAATGTGTTTACTTCCACCAATCGAAGAATTCATTCATCTTGGTTTGCATTTCGTACTATTGTTAAGTAGTTTCATTCAAAAATAATGAGACATTCAATGCGCCTGCAGCTAATTACACTCATCTTTCTGTTCCAAAGACTATTTTTCATTCAATGACTATCAAATTATCGTTTGTTTCATACTTAACGACTATATTAATTTTGAAATCAATATCCATGAACCAACTATATCCTAAATTCTTTCAATTCCAACAAACAATGGAGTCGCTGATCTTGATTTGCTTTTCTTATTGATATTAATTGGTTGAAATACAAAATAAGGAGTCCGTCCCATCATTTCTTCTTCGCAAGTATCCTTTTTTGTTTACAAACACACTTTTTGATACAAAGATCATGAAATTAACACTTGTGCCTAAACTACTAACTATATTCATTACAACAAACAATTCTAAACTCTATTAACACTCTAAATGTGTTTACTTCCACCAATCGAAGAATTCATTCATCTTGGTTTGCATTTTGAACAATTGTTATGTAGTTTCATTCAAAACTAATGAGACATTCAATGCGCCTCCAGCTAATTACACTTCTCTTTCTGTTCCAAAGACTATTTTTCATTCAATGACCATGAAATTATGGTTTGTGTAATACTTAACAACTATTTTAATTGTGAAATCAATATCCATAAACCATATATACCATGAATTCTTTCAATTCCGACAAACAATGGAGTCCCTGATCTTGATTTGCTTTACTTATTGATATTAATTGGTTCAAATACAAAATAAAGAGTCCGTCCCATCATTTCTACTTAGCAAGTATCCTTTTTTGTCTACAAACACACTTTTTGATACAAAGATCATGAAATTCACACTTGTGTCTAAAGTACTAAGTATATTCATTAAAACAAACCATTCTAAACCCTATTAACACTCTAAATGTGTTTACTTCCACCAATCGAAGAATTCATTCATCTTGGTTTGCATTTCGTACTATTGTTAAGTAGTTTCATTCAAAAATAATGAGACATTCAATGCGCCTTCAGCTAATTACACTCCTCTTTCTGTTCCAAAGACTATTTTTCATTCAATGACTATGAAATTATCGTTTGTTTCATACTTAACGACTATATTAATTTTGAAATCAATATCCATGAACCAACTATATCCTGAATTCTTTCAATTCCAACAAACAATGGAGTCTCTGATCTTGATTTGCTTTTCTTATTGATATTAATTGGTTGAAATACAAAATAAGGAGTCCGTCCCATCATTTCTTCTTCGCAAGTATCCTTTTTTGTTTACAAACACACTTTTTGATACAAAGATCATGAAATTAACACTTGTGCCTAAACTACTAACTATATTCATTACAACAAACAATTCTAAACTCTATTAACACTCTAAATGTGTTTACTTCCACCAATCGAATAATTCATTCATCTTGGTTTGCATTTTGTACTATTGTTAAGTAGTTTCATTCAAAAATAATGAGACATTCAATGCGCCTCCAGCTAATTACACTCCTCTTTCTGTTCCAAAGACTATTTTTCATTCAATGACTATGAAATTATCGTTTGTTTCATACTTAATGACTAAATTAATTGTGAAATCAATATCCATGAACCAACTATGTCCTGAATTCTTTCAATTCCAACAAAGAATGGAGTCGCTGATCTTGATTTGCTTTTCTTATTGATATTAATTGGTTGAAATACAAAATAAAGTGTCTGTCCCATCATTTCTACTTAGCAAGTATCCTTTTTTGTCTACAAACACACTTTTTGATACAAAGATCATGAAATTAACAATTGTGCCTAAGCTACTAACAATATTCATTAAAACAAACCATTCTAAACCCTGTTAACACACTAAATGTGTTACTTCCACCAATCGAAGAATTCATTCATCTTGGTTTGCATTTTGTACAATTGTTATGTAGTTTCATTCAAAAGGTAATGAGACATTCATTGCGCGTCTAGCTAATTACACTTCTCTGTCTGTTCCAAAGACTATTTTTCATTCAATGACCATGAAATTATGGTTTGTGTAATACTTAACAACTATATTAATTGTGAAATCAATATCCATAAACCATATATACCATGAATTCTTTCAATTCCAACAAACAATGGAGTCCCTGATCTTGATTTGCTTTACTTATTGATATTAATTGGTTCAAATACAAAATAAAGAGTCCGTCCCATCATTTCTACTTAGCAAGTATCCTTTTTTGTCTACAAATACACTTTTTGATACAAAGATCATGAAATTCACACTTGCGTCTAAAGTACAATGTATATTCATTAAAACAAACCATTCTAAACCCTATTAACACTCTAAATGTGTTTACTTCCACCAATCGAAGAATTCATTCATCTTGGTTTGCATTTCGTACTATTGTTAAGTAGTTTCATTAAAAAATAATGAGACATTCAATGCGCCTTCAGCTAATTACACTCCTCTTTCTGTTCCAAAGACTATTTTTCATTCAATGTCTATGAAATTATCGTTTGTTTCATACTTAACGACTATATTAATTTTGAAATCAATATCCATGAACCAACTATATCCTGAATTCTTTCAATTCCAACAAACAATGGAGTCGCTGATCTTGATTTGCATTTCTTATTGATATTAATTGGTTGAAATACAAAATAAGGAGTCCGTCCCATCATTTCTTCTTCGCAAGTATCCTTTTTTTTTTACAAACACACTTTTTGATACAAAGATCATGAAATTAACACTTGTGCCTAAACTACTAACTATATTCATTACAACAAACAATTCTAAACTCTATTAACACTCTAAATGTGTTTACTTCCACCAATCGAATAATTCATTCATCTTGGTTTGCATTTTTGTACTATTGTTAAGTAGTTTCATTCAAAAATAATGAGACATTCAATGCGCCTCCAGCTAATTACACTCCTCTTTCTGTTCCAATGACTATTTTTCATTCAATGACTATGAAATTATCGTTTGTTTCATACTTAACGAATAAATTAATTGTGAAATCAATATCCATGAACCAACTATGTCCTGAATTCTTTCAATTCCAACAAAGAATGGAGTCGCTGATCTTGATTTGTTTTTTTTCTTATTGATATTAATTGGTTGAAATACAAAATAAAGTGTCTGTCCCATCATTTCTACTTAGCAAGTATCCTTTTTTGTCTACAAACACACTTTTTGATACAAAGATCATGAAATTAACAATTGTGCCTAAGCTACTAATAATATTCATTAAAACAAACTATTCTAAACCCTGTTAACACACTAAATGTGTGTTTACTTACTTCCACCAATCAAAGAATTCATTCATCTTGGTTTGCATTTTGTACAATTGTTATGTAGTTTCATTCAAAACTAATAAGACATTCATTGCGCATCTAGCTAATTACACTTCTCTTTCTGTTCCGAAGACTATTTTTCATTCAATGACCATGAAATTATGGTTTGTGTAATACTTAACAACTATATTAATTGAGAAATCAATATCCATAAACCATATATATACCATGAATTCTTTCAATTCCGACAAACAATGGAGTCCCTGATCTTGATTTGCTTTACTTATTGATATTAATTGGTTGAAATACAAAATAAAGAGTCCGTCCCATCATTTCTACTTAGCAAGTATCCTTTTTTGTCTACAAACACACTTTTTGATACAAAGATCATGAAATTAACACTTGTGCCTAAACTACCAACTATATTCATTAAAACAAACCATTCTAAACCCTATTAACACTCTAAATGTGTTTACTTCCACCAATCGAAGAATTCATTCATCTTGGTTTGCATTTTGAACAATTGTGATGTAGTTTCATTCAAAACTAATGAGACATTCAATGCGCCTCCAGCTAATTACACTTCTCTTTCTGTTCCAAAGACTATTTTTCATTCAAAGACCATGAAATTATGGTTTGTGTAATACTTAACGACTATATTAATTGTGAAATCAATATCCATGAACCAACTGTATCCTAAATTCTTTCAATTCCAACAAACAATGGAGTCGCTGATCTTGATTTGCTTTTCTTATTGATATTAATTGGTTGAAATACAAAATAAAGAGTCCGTCCCATCATTTCTTCTTCGCAAGTATCCTTTTTTGTGTACAAACACACTTTTTGATACAAAGATCATGAAATTAACACTTGTGCCTAAACTACTAACTATATTCATTACAACAAACAATTTCTAAACTTTATTAACACTCTAAATGTGTTTACTTCCACCACTCGAAGAATTCATTCATCATGCTTTGCATTTAGTACAATTGTTAAGTTGTTTCATTCAAAAATAATGAGACATTCAATGCGCCTCCAGCTAATTACACTCCTCTTTCTGTTCCAAAGACTATTTTTCATTCAATGACCATGAAATTATCGTTTGTGTCATACTTAACGACTATATTAATTGTGAAATCAATATCCACGAACCATCTATACCCTGAATTGTTTCAATTCCAACAAACAATGGAGTCGCTGATCTTGATTTGCTTTTCTTATTGATAATAATTGGTTGAAATACAAAATAAAGAGTCCTTGCCATCATTTCTTCTTAGCAAGTATCCTTTTTTGTCTACAAACACACTTTTTGCTACAAAGATCATGAAATTAACACTTGTGCCTAAACTACCAACTATATTCATTAAAACAAACCATTCTAAACCCTATTAACACTCTAAATGTGTTTACTTCCACCAATCGAAGAATTCATTCATCTTGGTTTGCATTTTGAACAATTGTTATGTAGTTTCATTCAAAACTAATGAGACATTCATTGTGCCTCCAGCTAATTACACTTCTCTTTCTGTTCCAAAGACTATTTTTCATTCAATGACCATGAAATTATGGTTTGTGTAATACTTAACAACTATATTAATTGTGAAATCAATATCCATAAACCATATATACCATGAATTCTTTCAATTCCAACAAACAATGGAGTCCCTGATCTTGATTTGCTTTACTTATTGATATTAATTGGTTCAAATACAAAATAAAGAGTCCGTCCCATCATTTCTACTTAGCAAGTATCCTTTTTTGTCTACAAACACACTTTTTGATACAAAGATCATGAAATTCACACTTGCGTCTAAAGTACTAAGTATATTCATTAAAACAAACCATTCTAAACCCTATTAACACTCTAAATGTGTTTACTTCCACCAATCGAAGAATTCATTCATCTTGGTTTGCATTTCGTACTATTGTTAAGTAGTTTCATTAAAAAATAATGAGACATTCAATGCGCCTTCAGCTAATTACACTCCTCTTTCTGTTCCAAAGACTATTTTTCATTCAATGACTATCAACTTATCCTTTGTTTCATACTTAACGACTATATTAATTTTGAAATCAATATCCATGAACCAACTATATCCTGAATTCTTTCAATTCCAACAAACAATGGAGTCGCTGATCTTGATTTGCTTTTCTTATTGATATTAATTGGTTGAAATACAAAATAAGGAGTCCGTCCCATCATTTCTTCTTCGCAAGTATCCTTTTTTTTTTACAAACACACTTTTTGATACAAAGATCATGAAATTAACACTTGTGCCTAAACTACTAACTATATTCATTACAACAAACAATTCTAAACTCTATTAACACTCTAAATGTGTTTACTTCCACCAATCGAATAATTCATTCATCTTGGTTTGCATTTTGTACTATTGTTAAGTAGTTTCATTCAAAAATAATGAGACATTCAATGCGCCTCCAGCTAATTACACTCCTCTTTCTGTTCCAATGACTATTTTTCATTCAATGACTATGAAATTATCGTTTGTTTCATACTTAACGAATAAATTAATTGTGAAATCAATATCCATGAACCAACTATGTCCTGAATTCTTTCAATTCCAACAAAGAATGGAGTCGCTGATCTTGATTTGTTTTTCTTATTGATATTAATTGGTTGAAATACAAAATAAAGTGTCTGTCCCATCATTTCTACTTAGCAAGTATCCTTTTTTGTCTACAAACACACTTTTTGATACAAAGATCATGAAATTAACAATTGTGCCTAAGCTACTAATAATATTCATTAAAACAAACTATTCTAAACCCTGTTAACACACTAAAATGTGTTACTTCCACCAATCAAAGAATTCATTCATCTTGGTTTGCATTTTGTACAATTGTTATGTAGTTTCATTCAAAACTAATAAGACATTCATTGCGCGTCTAGCTAATTACACTTCTCTTTCTGTTCCGAAGACTATTTTTCATTCAATGACCATGAAATTATGGTTTGTGTAATACTTAACAACTATATTAATTGAGAAATCAATATCCATAAACCATATATACCATGAATTCTTTCAATTCCGACAAACAATGGAGTCCCTGATCTTGATTTGCTTTACTTATTGATATTAATTGGTTGAAATACAAAATAAAGAGTCCGTCCCATCATTTCTACTTAGCAAGTATCCTTTTTTGTCTACAAACACACTTTTTGATACAAAGATCATGAAATTAACACTTGTGCCTAAACTACCAACTATATTCATTAAAACAAACCATTCTAAACCCTATTAACACTCTAAATGTGTGTTTACTTCCACCAATCGAAGAATTCATTCATCTTGGTTTGCATTTTGAACAATTGTGATGTAGTTTCATTCAAAACTAATGAGACATTCAATGCGCCTCCAGCTAATTACACTTCTCTTTCTGTTCCAAAGACTATTTTTCATTCAAAGACCATGAAATTATGGTTTGTGTAATACTTAACGACTATATTAATTGTGAAATCAATATCCATGAACCAACTGTATCCTAAATTCTTTCAATTCCAACAAACAATGGAGTCGCTGATCTTGATTTGCTTTTCTTATTGATATTAATTGGTTGAAATACAAAATAAAGAGTCCGTCCCATCATTTCTTCTTCGCAAGTATCCTTTTTTGTGTACAAACACACTTTTTGATACAAAGATCATGAAATTAACACTTGTGCCTAAACTACTAACTATATTCATTACAACAAACAATTTCTAAACTTTATTAACACTCTAAATGTGTTTACTTCCACCACTCGAAGAATTCATTCATCATGCTTTGCATTTAGTACAATTGTTAAGTTGTTTCATTCAAAAATAATGAGACATTCAATGCGCCTCCAGCTAATTACACTCCTCTTTCTGTTCCAAAGACTATTTTTCATTCAATGACCATGAAATTATCGTTTGTGTCATACTTAACGACTATATTAATTGTGAAATCAATATCCACGAACCATCTATACCCTGAATTGTTTCAATTCCAACAAACAATGGAGTCGCTGATCTTGATTTGCTTTTCTTATTGATAATAATTGGTTGAAATACAAAATAAAGAGTCCTTGCCATCATTTCTTCTTAGCAAGTATCATTTTTTTTGTCTACAAACACACTTTTTGCTACAAAGATCATGAAATTAACACTTGTGCCTAAACTACCAACTATATTCATTAAAACAAACCATTCTAAACCCTATTAACACTCTAAATGTGTTTACTTCCACCAATCGAAGAATTCATTCATCTTGGTTTGCATTTTGAACAATTGTTATGTAGTTTCATTCAAAACTAATGAGACATTCATTGTGCCTCCAGCTAATTACACTTCTCTTTCTGTTCCAAAGACTATTTTTCATTCAATGACCATGAAATTATGGTTTGTGTAATACTTAACAACTATATTAATTGTGAAATCAATATCCATAAACCATATATATACCATGAATTCTTTCAATTCCAACAAACAATGGAGTCCCTGATCTTGATTTGCTTTACTTATTGATATTAATTGGTTCAAATACAAAATAAAGAGTCCGTCCCATCATTTCTACTTAGCAAGTATCCTTTTTTGTCTACAAACACACTTTTTGATACAAAGATCATGAAATTCACACTTGCGTCTAAAGTACTAAGTATATTCATTAAAACAAACCATTCTAAAACCCTATTAACACTCTAAATGTGTTTACTTCCACCAATCGAAGAATTCATTCATCTTGGTTTGCATTTCGTACTATTGTTAAGTAGTTTCATTAAAAAATAATGAGACATTCAATGCGCCTTCAGCTAATTACACTCCTCTTTCTGTTCCAAAGACTATTTTTTTCATTCAATGACTATCAAAATTATCGTTTGTTTCATACTTAACGACTATATTAATTTTGAAATCAATATCCATGAACCAACTATATCCTGAATTCTTTCAATTCCAACAAACAATGGAGTCGCTGATCTTGATTTGCTTTTCTTATTGATATTAATTGGTTGAAATACAAAATAAGGAGTCCGTCCCATCATTTCTTCTTCGCAAGTATCCTTTTTTTTTTTACAAACACACTTTTTGATACAAAGATCATGAAATTAACACTTGTGCCTAAACTACTAACTATATTCATTACAACAAACAATTCTAAACTCTATTAACACTCTAAATGTGTTTACTTCCACCAATCGAATAATTCATTCATCTTGGTTTGCATTTTGTACTATTGTTAAGTAGTTTCATTCAAAAATAATGAGACATTCAATGCGCCTCCAGCTAATTACACTCCTCTTTCTGTTCCAATGACTATTTTTCATTCAATGACTATGAAATTATCGTTTGTTTCATACTTAACGAATAAATTAATTGTGAAATCAATATCCATGAACCAACTATGTCCTGAATTCTTTCAATTCCAACAAAGAATGGAGTCGCTGATCTTGATTTGTTTTTCTTATTGATATTAATTGGTTGAAATACAAAATAAAGTGTCTGTCCCATCATTTCTACTTAGCAAGTATCCTTTTTTGTCTACAAACACACTTTTTGATACAAAGATCATGAAATTAACAATTGTGCCTAAGCTACTAATAATATTCATTAAAACAAACTATTCTAAACCCTGTTAACACACTAAATGTGTTACTTCCACCAATCAAAGAATTCATTCATCTTGGTTTGCATTTTGTACAATTGTTATGTAGTTTCATTCAAAACTAATAAGACATTCATTGCGCGTCTAGCTAATTACACTTCTCTTTCTGTTCCGAAGACTATTTTTCATTCAATGACCATGAAATTATGGTTTGTGTAATACTTAACAACTATATTAATTGTGAAATCAATATCCATAAACCATATATACCATGAATTCTTTCAATTCCGACAAACAATGGAGTCCCTGATCTTGATTTGCTTTACTTATTGATATTAATTGGTTGAAATACAAAATAAAGAGTCCGTCCCATCATTTCTACTTAGCAAGTATCCTTTTTTGTCTACAAACACACTTTTTGATACAAAGATCATGAAATTAACACTTGTGCCTAAACTACCAACTATATTCATTAAAACAAACCATTCTAAACCCTATTAACACTCTAAATGTGTTTACTTCCACCAATCGAAGAATTCATTCATCTTGGTTTGCATTTTGAACAATTGTGATGTAGTTTCATTCAAAACTAATGAGACATTCAATGCGCCTCCAGCTAATTACACTTCTCTTTCTGTTCCAAAGACTATTTTTCATTCAAAGACCATGAAATTATGGTTTGTGTAATACTTAACGACTATATTAATTGTGAAATCAATATCCATGAACCAACTGTATCCTGAATTCTTTCAATTCCAACAAACAATGGAGTCGCTGATCTTGATTTGCTTTTCTTATTGATATTAATTGGTTGAAATACAAAATAAGGAGTCCGTCCCATCATTTCTTCTTCGCAAGTATCCTTTTTTGTGTACAAACACACTTTTTGATACAAAGATCATGAAATTAACACTTGTGCCTAAACTACTAACTATATTCATTACAACAAACAATTTCTAAACTTTATTAACACTCTAAATGTGTTTACTTCCACCACTCGAAGAATTCATTCATCATGGTTTGCATTTAGTACAATTGTTAAGTTGTTTCATTCAAAAATAATGAGACATTCAATGCGCCTCCAGCTAATTACACTCCTCTTTCTGTTCCAAAGACTATTTTTCATTCAATGACCATGAAATTATCGTTTGTGTCATACTTAACGACTATATTAATTGTGAAATCAATATCCACGAACCATCTATACCCTGAATTCTTTCATTTCCAACAAACAATGGAGTCGCTGATCTTGATTTGCTTTTCTTATTGATAATAATTGGTTGAAATACAAAATAAAGAGTCCTTGCCATCATTTCTTCTTAGCAAGTATCCTTTTTTGTCTACAAACACACTTTTTGCTACAAAGATCATGAAATTAACACTTGTGCCTAAACTACCAACTATATTCATTAAAACAAACCATTCTAAACCCTATTAACACTCTAAATGTGTTTTCTTCCACCAATCGAAGAATTCATTCATCTTGGTTTGCATTTTGAACAATTGTTATGTAGTTTCATTCAAAACTAATGAGACATTCATTGTGCCTCCAGCTAATTACACTTCTCTTTCTGTTTCAAAGACTATTTTTCATTCAATGACCATGAAATTATGGTTTGTGTAATACTTAACAACTATATTAATTGTGAAATCAATATCCATAAACCATATATACCATGAATTCTTTCAATTCCGACAAACAATGGAGTCCCTGATCTTGATTTGCTTTACTTATTGATATTAATTGGTTCAAATACAAAATAAAGAGTCCGTCCCATCATTTCTACTTAGCAAGTATCCTTTTTTGTCTACAAACACACTTTTTGATACAAAGACCATGAAATTCACACTTGCGTCTAAAGTACTAAGTATATTCATTAAAACAAACCATTCTAAACCCTACTAACACTCTAAATGTGTTTACTTCCACCAATCGAAGAATTCATTCATCTTGGTTTGCATTTTGAACAATTGTTATGTAGTTTCATTCAAAACTAATGAGACATTCAATGCGCCTCCAGCTAATTACACTTCTCTTTCTGTTCCAAAGACTATTTTTCATTCAATGACCATGAAATTATAGTTTGTGTAATACTTAACAACTATATTAATTGTGAAATCAATATCCATAAACCATATATACCATGAATTCTTTCAATTCCGACAAACAATGGAGTCCCTGATCTTGATTTGCTTTACTTATTGATATTAATTGGTTCAAATACAAAATAAAGAGTCCGTCCCATCATTTCTACTTAGCAAGTATCCTTTTTTGTCTACAAACACACTTTTTGATACAAAGAGCATGAAATTAACACTTATGCCTAAACTACCAACTATATTCATTAAAACAAACCATTCTAAACCCTATTAACACTCTAAATGTGTTTACTTCCACCAATCGAAGAATTCATTCATCTTGTTTTGCATTTTGAACAATTGTTATGTAGTTTCATTCAAAACTAATGAGACATTCAATGCGCCTCCAGCTAATTACACTTCTCTTTCTGTTCCAAAGACTATTTTTCATTCAATGACCATGAAATTATAGTTTGTGTAATACTTAACAACTATATTAATTGTGAAATCAATATCCATAAACCATATATGCCATGAATGCTTTCAATTCCGACAAACAATGGAGTCCCTGATCTTGATTTGCTTTACTTATTGATATTAATTGGTTCAAAAACAAAATAAAGAGTCCATCCCATCATTTCTACTTAGCAAGTATCCTTTTTTGTCTACAAACACACTTTTTGATATAAAGATCATGAAATTCACACTTGTGTCTAAACTACTAAGTATATTCATTAAAATAAACCATTCTAAACCCTATTAACACTCTAAATGTGTTTACTTCCACCAATCGAAGAATTCATTCATCTTGGTTTGCATTTCGTACTATTGTTAAGTAGTTTCATTCAAAAATAATGAGACATTCAATGCGCCCTCAGCTAATTACACTCCTCTTTCCGTTCCAAAGACTATTTTTCATTCAATGACCATGAAATTATCGTTTGTTTCATACTTAACGACTATATTAATTGTGAAATCAATATCCATGAACCAACTATATCCAGAATTCTTTCAATTCCAACAAACAATGGAGTCGCTGATCTTGATTTGCTTTTCTTATTGATAATAATTGGTTGAAATACAAAATAAAGAGTCCTTGCCATCATTTCTTCTTAGCAAGTATCATTTTTTGTCTACAAACACACTTTTTGCTACAAAGATCATGAAATTAACACTTGTGCCTAAACTACCAACTATATTCATTAAAACAAACTATTCTAAACCCTATTAACACTCTAAATGTGTTTACTTCCACCAATCGAAGAATTCATTCATCTTGGTTTGCATTTTGAACAATTGTTATGTAGTTTCATTCAAAACTAATGAGACATTCAATGCGCCTCCAGCTAATTACACTTCTCTTCTGTTCCAAAGACTATTTTTCATTCAATGACCATGAAATTATGGTTTGTGTAATACTTAACAACTATATTAATTGTGAAATCAATATCCATAAACCATATATACCATGAATTCATTCAATTCCGACAAACAATGGAGTCCCTGATCTTGATTTGCTTTACTTATTGATATTAATTGGTTCAAATACAAAATAAAGAGTCCGTCCCATCATTTCTACTTAGCAAGTATCCTTTTTTGTCTACAAACACACTTTTTGATACAAAGATCATGAAATTCACACTTGTGTCTAAAGTACTAAGTATATTCATTAAAACAAACCAATTTAAACCCTATTAACACTCTAAATGTGTTTACTTCCACCAATCGAAGAATTCATTCATCTTGGTTTGCATTTCGTACTATTGTTAAGTAGTTTCATTCAAAAATAATGAGACATTCAATGCGCCTTAAGCTAATTACACTCCTTTTTCTGTTCCAAAGACTATTTTTCATTCAATGACTATGAAATTATCGTTTGTTTCATACTTAACTACTACATTAATTTTGAAATCAATATCCATGAACCAACTATATCCTGAATTCTTTCAATTCCAACAAACAATGGAGTCGCTGATCTTGATTTGCTTTTCTTATTCATATTAATTGGTTGAAATATAAAATAAGGAGTCCCTCCCATCATTTCTTCTTCGCAAGTATCCTTTTTTGTTTACAAACACACTTTTTGATACAAAGATCATGAAATTAACACTTGTGCCTAAACTACTAACTATATTCATTACAACAAACAATTCTAAACTCTATTAACACTCTAAATGTGTTTACTTCCACCAATCGAATAATTCATTCATCTTGGTTTGCATTTTGTACTATTGTTAAGTAGTTTCATTCAAAAAGAATGAGACATTCAATGCGCCTCCAGCTAATTACACTCCACTTTCTGTTCCAAAGACTATTTTTCATTCAATGACTATGAAATTATCGTTTGTTTCATACTTAACGACTAAATTAATTGTGAAATCAATATCCATGAACCAACTATGTCCTGAATTCTTTCAATTCCAACAAAGAATGGAGTCGCTGATCTTGATTTGCTTTTCTTATTGATATTAATTGGTTGAAATACAAAATAAAGTGTCTGTCCCATCATTTCTACTTAGCAAGTATCCTTTTTTGTCTACAAACACACTGTTTGATACAAAGATCATGAAATTAACAATTGTTCCTAAGCTACTAACAATATTCATTAAAACAAACCATTCTAAACCCTGTTAACACACTAAATGTGTTACTTCCACCAATCAAAGAATTCATTCATCTTGGTTTGCATTTTGTACAATTGTTATGTAGTTTCATTCAAAACTAATAAGACATTCATTGCGCGTCTAGCTAATTACAATTCTCTTTCTGTTCCAAAGACTATTTTTCATTCAATGACCATGAAATTATGGTTTGTGTAATACTTAACAACTATATTAATTGTGAAATCAATATCCATAAACCATATATACCATGAATTCTTTGAATTCCGACAAACAATGGAGTCCCTGATCTTGATTTGCTTTACTTATTGATATTAATTGGTTGAAATACAAAATAAAGAGTCCGTCCCATCATTTCTACTTAGCAAGTATCCTTTTTTGTCTACAAACACACTTTTTCATACAAAGATCATGAAATTAACACTTGTGCCTAAACTACCAACTATATTCATTAAAACAAACCATTCTAAACCCTATTAACACTCTAAATGTGTTTACTTCCACCAATCGAAGAATTCATTCATCTTGGTTTGCATTTTGAACAATTGTGATGTAGTTTCATTCAAAACTAATGAGACATTCAATGTGCCTCCAGTTAATTACACTTCTCTTTCTGTTCCAAAGACTATTTTTCATTCAATGACCATGAAATTATGGTTTGTGTAATACTTAACAACTATATTAATTGTGAAATCAATATCCATAAACCATATATACCATGAATGCTTTCAATTCCGACAAACAATGGAGTCCCTGATCTTGATTTGCTTTACTTATTGATATTAATTGGTTCAAAAACAAAATAAAGAGTCCATCCCATCATTTCTACTTAGCAAGTATCCTTTTTTGTCTACAAACACACTTTTTGATATAAAGATCATGAAATTCACACTTGTGTCTAAACTACTAAGTATATTCATTAAAATAAACCATTCTAAACCCTATTAACACTCTAAATGTGTTTACTTCCACCAATCGAAGAATTCATTCATCTTGGTTTGCATTTCGTACTATTGTTAAGTAGTTTCATTCAAAAATAATGAGACATTCAATGCGCCCTCAGCTAATTACACTCCTCTTTCCGTTCCAAAGACTATTTTTCATTCAATGACCATGAAATTATCGTTTGTTTCATACTTAACGACTATATTAATTGTGAAATCAATATCCATGAACCAACTATATCCAGAATTCTTTCAATTCCAACAAACAATGGAGTCGCTGATCTTGATTTGCTTTTCTTATTGATATTAATTGGTTGAAATACAAAATAAGGGGTCCGTCCCATCATTTCTTCTTCGCAAGTATCCTTTTTTGTTTACAAACACACTTTTTGATACAAAGATCATGAAATTAACACTTGTTCCTAAACTACTAACTATATTCATTACAACAAACAATTCTAAACTCTATTAACACTCTAAATGTGTTTACTTCCACCAATCGAATAATTCATTCATCTTGGTTTGCATTTCGTACTATTGTTAAGTAGTTTCATTCAAAAATAATGAGACATTCAATGCGCCTCCAGCTAATTACACTCCTCTTTCTGTTCCAAAGACTATTTCTCATTCAATAACTATGAAATTATCGTTTGTTTCATACTTAACGACTATATTAATTGTGAAATCAATATCCATGAACCAACTATACCCTGAATTCTTTCAATTCCAACAAACAATGGAGTCGCTGATCTTGATTTGCTTTTCTTATTGATATTAATTGGTTGAAATACAAAATAAAGTGTCTGTCCCATCATTTCTACTTAGCAAGTATCCTTTTTTGTCTACAAACACACTTTTTGATACAAAGATCATGAAATTAACAATTGTGCTTAAGCTACTAACAATATTCATTAAAACAAACCATTTTAAATCCTGTTAACACTCTAAATGTGTTACTTCCACCAGTCGAAGAATCCATTCATCATGGTTTGCATTTAGTACAATTGTTAAGTTGTTTCATTCAAAAATAATGAGACATTCAATGCGCCTCCAGCTAATTACACTCCTCTTTCTGTTCCAAAGACTATTTTTCATTCAATGACCATGAAATTATCGTTTGTGTCATACTTAACGACTATATTAATTGTGAAATCAATATCCATGAACCAACTGTATCCTGAATTCTTTCAATTCCAACAAACAATGGAGTCGCTGATCTTGATTTGCTTTTCTTATTGATATTAATTGGTTGAAATAAAAAATAAAGAGTCCGTCCCATCATTTCTTCTTCGCAAGTATCCTTTTTTGTGTACAAACACACTTTTTGATACAAAGATCATGAAATTAACACTTGTGCCTAAACTACTAACTATATTCATTACAACAAACAATTTCTAAACTTTATTAACACTCTAAATGTGTTTACTTCCACCACTCGAAGAATTCATTCATCATGGTTTGCATTTAGTACAATTGTTAAGTTGTTTCATTCAAAAATAATGAGACATTCAATGCGCCTCCAGCTAATTACACTCCTCTTTCTGTTCCAAAGACTATTTTTCATTCAATGACCATGAAATTATTGTTTGTGTCATACTTAACGACTATATTAATTGTGAAATCAATATCCGTGAACCATCTATACCCTGAATTCTTTCAATTCCAACAAACAATGGAGTCGCTGATCTTGATTTGCTTTTCTTATTGATAATAATTGGTTGAAATACAAAATAAAGAGTCCTTGCCATCATTTCTACTTAGCAAGTATCCTCTTTTGTCTACAAACACACTTTTTGATACAAAGATCATGAAATTAACACTTGTGCCTAAACTACTAACAATATTCATTAAAACAAACCATTCTAAACCCTATTAACACTCTAAATGTGTTTGCCTTCACCAATCGAAGAATTCATTCATCTTGATTTGCATTTCGTACTCTTGTTAAGTTATTTCATTCAAAAATAATGAGACATTCAATGCGCCTCCAGCTAATTACACTCCTCTTTCTGTTCCAAAGACTATTTTTCATTCAATGACCATGAAATTATGGTTTGTGTAATACTTAACAACAATATTAATTGTCAAATCAATATCCATAAACCATATATACCATGAATTCTTTCAATTCCGACAAACAATGGAGTCCCTGATCTTGATTTGCTTTACTTATTGATATTAATTGGTTCAAATACAAAATAAAGCGTCCGTCCCATCATTTCTACTTAGCAAGTATCCTTTCTTGTCTACAAACACACTTTTTGATACAAAGATCATGAAATTAACACTTGTGCCTAAACTACTAACAATATTCATTAAAACAAACAATTCTAAACCCTATTAACACTCTAAATGTGTTTACTTCCACCAATCGAAGAATTCATTCATCTTGGTTTGCATTACGTACTATTGTTAAGTAGTTTCATTCAAAAATAATGAGACATTCAATGCGCCTCCAGCTAATTACACTCCTCTTTCTGTTCCAAAGACTATTTTTCATTCAATGACCATGAAATTATCATTTATGTCATACTTAACGACTATATTAATTGTGAAATCAACATCCATAAACCATATATACCATGAATTCTTTCAATTCCGACAAACAATGGAGTCCCTGATCTTGATTTGCTTTACTTATTGATATTAATTTGTTTAAATATAAAATAAAGAGTCCGTCCCATCATTTCTACTTAGCAAGTATCCTTTTTTGTCTACAAACACACTTTTTGATACAAAGATCATGAAATTAGGAATTGTGCCTAAGCTACTAACAATATTCATTAAAACAAACCATTCTAAACCTCTTAACCCACTAAATGTGTTACTTCCACCAATCGAAGAATTCATTCATATTGGTTTGCATTTTGTACAATTGTTATGTAGTTTCATTCAAAACTAATGAGACATTCAATGCGCCTCTAGCTAATTACACACCTCTTTCTATTCTAAAGACTATTTTTGATTCAATGACCATGAAATTATCGTTTCTTTCATACTTAACGACTATATTAATTGTGAAATCAATATCCATGAACCAACTATATCCTGAATTCTTTCAATTCCAACAAACAATGGAGTCGCTGATCTTGATTTGCTTTTCTTATTGATATTAATTGGTTGAAATACAAAATAAAGTGTCTGTCCCATCATTTCTACTTAGCAAGTATGCTTTTTTGTCTACAAACACACTTTTTGATAAAAGATCATGAAATTAACAAATGTGCCTAAGCTACTAACAATATTCATTAAAACAAACCATTCTAAACCTTGTTAATACACTAAATGTGTTACTTCCCCCAATTGAAGAATTCATTCATCTTGGTTTGCATTTTGTACGATTGTTATGTAGTTTCATTCAAAACTAATGAGACATTCAATGCGCCTCCAGCTAATTACACTTCTCTTTCTGTTCCAAAGACTATTTTTCATTCAATGACCATGAAATTATGGTTTGTGTAATACTTAACAACTATATTAATTGTGAAATCAATATCCATAAACCATATATACCATCAATTCTTTCAATTCCGACAAACAATGGAGTCCCTGATCTTGATTTGCTTTACTTATTGATATTAATTGGTTGAAATACAAAATAAAGAGTCCGTCCCATCATTTCTACTTAGCAAGTATCCTTTTTTGTTTCATTCATCTTGGTTTGCATTTCGTACTATTGTTAAGTAGTTTCATTCAAAAATAATGAGACATTCAATGCGCCTCCAGCTAATTACACTCCTCTTTCTGTTCCAAAGACTATTTTTCATTCAATGACTATGAAATTATCGTTTGTTTCATACTTAACGACTATATTAATTTTGAAATCAATATCCATGAACCAACTATATCCTGAATTCTTTCAATTCCAACAAACAATGGAGTCGCTGATCTTTATTTGCTTTTCTTATTGATATTAATTGGTTGAAATACAAAATATGGAGTCCGTCCCATCATTTCTTCTTCGCAAGTATCCTTTTTTGTTTACAAACACACTTTTTGATACAAAGATCATGAAATTAACACTTGTGCCTAAACTACTAACTATATTCATTACAACAAACAATTCTAAACTCTATTAACACTCTAAATGTGTTTACTTCCACCAATCGAATAATTCATTCATCTTGGTTTGCATTTCGTACTATTGTTAAGTAGTTTCATTCAAAAATAATGAGACATTCAATGCGCCTCCAGCTAATTACACTCCTCTTTCTGTTCCAAAGACTATTTTTCATTCGATGACTATGAAGTTATCGTTTGTTTCATACTTAACGACTATATTAATTGTGAAATCAATATCCATGAACCATCTATACCCTGAATTCTTTCAATTCCAACAAACAATTGAGTCGCTGATCTTGATTTGCTTTTCTTATTGATATTAATTGGTTGAAATACAAAATAAAGTATCCGTCCCATCATTTCTACTTAGCAAGTATCCTTTTTTGTCTACAAACACACTTTTTGATACAAAGATCATGAAATTAACAATTGTGCGTAAGCTACTAACAATATTCATTAAAACAAACCATTCTAAATCCTGTAAACACTCTAAATGTATTACTTCCACCAATCGAAGAATTCATTCATCTTGGTTTGCATTTTGTACAATTGTTATGTAGTTTCATTCAAATCTAATGAGACATTCAATGCACCTCCAGCTAATTACACTTCTCTTTCTGTTCCAAAGACTATTTTTCATTCACAAACCATGAAATTATGGTTTGTGTAATACTTAACGACCATATTAATTGTGAAATCAATATCCATAAACCATATATACCACGAATTCTTTCAATTCCGACAAACAATGGAGTCGCTGGTCTTGATTTGCTTTTCTTATTGATATTAATTGGTTGAAATACAAAATAAAGAGTTCGACCCATCATTTCTACGTAGCAAGTATCCTTTCTTGTCTACAAAAACACTTTTTGATACAAAGATCATGAAATTAACACTTGTGCCTAAACTACTAACAATATTCATTAAAACAAACCAATCTAAACCCTATTGACACTCTAAATGTGTTTACTTTTACCAATCGAAGAATTCATTCATCTTGGTTGGCATTTTGAACAATTGTTATGTAGTTTCATTCAAAACTAATGAGACATTCAATGCGCCTCCAGCTAATTACACTTTTCTTTCTGTTCCAAAGACTATTTTTCATTCAATTACCATGAAATTATGGTTTGTGTAATACTTAACGACCATATTAATTGTGAAATCATTATCCATAAACCATATATACCATGAATTCTTTCAATTCCGACAAACAATGGAGTCCCTGATCTTGATTTGCTATACTTATTGATATTAATTGGTTCAAACACAAAATAAAGTGTCCGTCCCATCATTTCTACTTAGCAAGTATCCTTTTTTGTTTACAAATACACTTTTTGATACAAAGATCACGAAATTAACACTTGTGCCTAAACTACTAACAATATTCATTAAAACAAACCATTTTAAACCCTATTAACACTCTAAATGTGTTTACATCGACCAATCAAAGAATTCATTCATCTTGGTTTGCATTTAGTACAATTGTTAAGTAGTTTCATTCAAAAAAAATGAGACATTCAATGCACCTCCAGCTAATTACACTCCTCTTTCTGTTCCAAAGACTATTTTTCATTCAATGACCATGGAACTATCGTTTGTTTCATACTTAACGACTATATTAATTGTGAAATCAATATCCATGAACCATTTATATTCTGAATTCTTTCAATTCCAACAAACAATGGAGTCGCTGATCTTGATTTGCTTTTCTTATTGATATTAATTGGTTGAAATACAAAATAAAGAGTTAGTGCCATCATTTCTACATAGCAAGTATCCTTTTTTGTCTACAAACACACTTTTTGATACAAAGATCATGAAATTAACACTCGTGCCTAAACTACTAACAATATTCATTAAAACAAACCATTCTAAACGCTATTAACACTCTAAATGTGTTACTTCCACCAATCGAAGAATTCATTCATCTTGGTTTGCATTTTGTACAATTGTTATGTAGTTTCATTCAAAACTAATGAGACATTCAATGCGCCTCCAGCTAATTACACTTTTCTTTCTGTTCCAAAGACTATTTTTCATTCAATTACCATGAAATTATGGTTTGTGTAATACTTAACGACCATATTAATTGTGAAATCATTATCCATAAACCATATATACCATGAATTCTTTCAATTCTGACAAACAATGGAGTCCCTGATCTTGATTTGCTATACTTATTGATATTAATTGGTTCAAACACAAAATAAAGTGTCCGTCCCATCATTTCTACTTAGCAAGTATCCTTTTTTGTCTACAAAGACACTTTTTGATACAAAGATCATGAAATTCACACTTGTGCCTAAACTACTAAGTATATTCATTAAAACAAACCATTCTAAACCCTATTAACTCTCTAAATGTGTTTACTTCCACCAATTGAAGAATTCATTCATCTTGGTTTGCATTTCGTACTATTGTTAAGTAGTTTCATTCAAAAATTATGAGGCATTCAATGCACCTCCAGCTAATTACACTCCTCTTTCTGTTCCAAAGACTATTTTTCGTTCAATGACCATGGAATTAACGTTTGTTTCATACTTAACGACTATATTAATTGTGAAATCAATATCCATGAACCATTTATACCCTGAATTCTTTCAATTCCAACAAACAATGGAGTCCCTGATCTTGATTTGCTTTTCTTATTGATATTAATTGGTTGAAACACAAAAAGTCCATCCCATCATTTCTTCTTAGCAAGTATCCTTCTTTGTTTACAAACACACTTTTTGATACAAAAATCATGAAATTAACACTTGTACCTAAACTACTAACTATATTTATTACAACAAACAATTCTAAACTCTATTAACACTCTAAATGCTCTTACTTCCACCAATCGAAGAATTCATTCATCTTGGTTTGCATTTTTTACAATTGTTACGTAGTTTCATTCAAAAATAACGAGACATTCAATGCGCCTCCAGCTAATTACACTCCTCTTTCTGTTCCAAAGACTATTTTTCATTCAATGACCATGAAATTATCGTTTATGTGATACTTATTGAATATATTAATTGTGAAATCAATATCTATGAACCATCTATACCATGAATTCTTTCAATTACAACAAACAATGGAGTCGCTGACCATGTTTTGCTTTTCTTATTGATATTAATACGTAGAAATACAAAATAAAGTGTTTGTCCCATCATTTCTACTTAGCAAGTATCCTTTTTTGTCTACAAACACACTTTTTGATACAAAAACCATGAAATTAACACTTGTGCCTAAATTACTAACAATATTCATTAAAACAAACCATTCTAAACCCTATTAACAATCTAAATGTGTTTACTTCCACCAATCGAAGAATCTCAATCATCTTGGTTTGCATGTTGTACAATTGATATGTAGTTTCATTCAAAACTATTGAAACATTCATTTCGCCTCCAGCTAATTAGACTTCTCTTTCTGTTCCAAAGACTATTTTGCATTCAATGACCATGAAATTATGGTTTGTGTAATACTTAACAACTATATTAATTGTGAAATCAATATCCATAAACCATATATACCATGAATTCTTTCAATTCCGACAAACAATGGAGTCCCTGATCTTGATTTGCTTTTCTTATTGATATTAATTGGTTGAAATACAAAATAAAGAGTTGGTCCCATCATTTCTTCTTCGCAAGTATCCTTTTTTTTTACAAACACACTTTTTGATACAAAGATCATGAAATTAACACTTGTGCCTAACTATTAACTATATTCATTACAACAAACAATTCTAAACTCTATTAACACTCTAAATGCGTTTACTTCCACCAATCGAAGAATTCATTCATCTTGGTTTGCATTTTTTACAATTGTTAAGTGGTTTCATTCAAAAATAATGAGACATTCAATGCGCATCCAGCTAATTACACTCCTCTTTCTGTTCCAAATACTATTTTTCATTCAATGACCATGAAATTATCGTTTGTTTCATACTTAACGACTATATTAATTGTGAAATCAATATCCATGAACCATCTATACCCTGAATTCTTTCAATTCCAACAAACAATGGAGTCGCTGATCTTCATTTGCTTTTCTTATTGATATTAATTGGTTGAAATACAAAATAAAGAGTTCGACCCATCATTTCTACTTAGCAAGTATCCTTTCTTGTCTACAAAAACACTTTTTGATACAAAGATCATGAAATTAACACTTGTGCCTAAACTACTAACAATATTCATTAAAACAAACCATTCTAAACCCTATTGACACTCTAAATGTGTTTACTTTTACCAATCGAAGAATTCATTCATCTTGGTTGGCATTTTGAACAATTGTTATGTAGTTTCATTCAAAACTAATGAGACATTCAATGCGCCTCCAGCTAATTAGACTTCTCTTTCTGTTCCAAAGACTATTTTTCATTCAATGACCATGAAATTATGGTTTATGTAACACTTAACAACTATATTCATTCTGAAATCAATATCCATAAACCATATATACCATGAATTCTTTCAATTTCGACAAAAAATGGAGTCCCTGATCTTGATTTGCTTTACTTATTGATATTAATTGGTTCAAATACAAAATAAAGAGTCCATCCCTTCATTTCTACTTAGCAAGTATCCTTTTTTGTCTACAAACACACTTTTTGATACAAAGATCATGAAATTCACACTTGTGTCTAAACTACTAAGTATATTCATTAAAACAAACCATTCTAAACCCTATTAACACTCTAAATGTGTTTACCTCCACCAATCGAAGAATTCATTCATCTTGGTTTGCATTTCGTACTATTGTTAAGTAGTTTCATTCAAAAATAATGAGACATTCAATGCGCCTCCGGCTAATTACACTTCTCTTTCTGTTCCAAAGACTATTTTTCATTCAATGACCATGAAATTATCGTTTGTTTCATACTTAACGACTATATTAATTGTGAAATCAATATCCATGAACCATCTATACCCTGAATTCTTTCAATTCCAACAAACAATGGAGTCGCTGATCTTGATTTGCTTTTCTTATTGATATTAATTGGGTTGAAATACAAAAATAAAAGTGTCCGTCCCATCATTTCTACTTAGCAAGTATCCTTTTTTTGTCTACAAAAACACACTTTTTGATACAAAGATCATGAAATTAACGATTGTGCCTAAGCTACTAACAATATTCATTAAAACAAACCATTCTAAACCCTGTTAACACACTAAATGTGTTACTTCCACCAATCGACGAATTCATTCATCTTGGTTTGCATTTTGTACAATTGTTATGTAGTTTCATTCAAAACTAATGAGACATTCAATGCGCCTCCAGCTAATTACACTTATCTTTCTGTTCCAAAGACTATTTTTCATTCAATGACCATGAAATTATGGTTTGTGTAATACTTAACAACTATATTAATTGTGAAATCAATATCCATAAACCATATATACCATGAATTCTTTCAATTCCGACAAACAATGGAGTCCCTGATCTTGATTTGCTTTACTTATTGATATTAATTAGTTGAAACACAAAATAATAAGTTCGTCCCATCATTTCTACTTAGCAAGTATCCTTTTTTGTCTACAAACACACTTTTTGATACAAAGATCATGAAATTTACACTTGTGGCTAAACTACTAACAATATTCATTAAAACAAACAATTCTAAACCCTATTAACACTCTAAATGTGTTTACTTCCACCAATCGAAGAATTGATTCATCTTGGTTTGCATTTTGAACAATTGTTATGTAGTTTCATTCAAAACTAATGAGACATTCAATGTGCCTCCAGCTAATTACACTTCTCTTTCTGTTCCAAATACTATTTTTCATTCAATGACCATGAAATTATGGTTTGTGTAATACTTAACAACTATATTAATTGTGAAATCAATATCCATAGACCATATATACCATGAATTCTTTCAATTCTGACAAACAATGGAGTCCCTGATCTTGATTTGCTTTACTTATTGATATTAATTGGTTCAAATACAAAATAAAGAGTCTGTCCCATCATTTCTACTTAGCAAGTATCCTTCTTTTTCTACAAACAAACTTTTTGATATAAAGATCATGAAATTCACAATTGTGTCTAAACTACTAAGTATATTCATTAAAACAAACCATTCTAAACCATATTAACACTCTAAATGTGTTTACTTCCACCACTCGAAGAATTCATTCATCTTGGTTTGCATTTCGTACTATTGTTAAGTAGTTTCATTCAAAAATAATGAGACATTCAATGCGCCTCCAGCTAATTACACTCCTCTTTCTGTTCCAAAGACTACTTTCATTCAATGACTATGAAATTATCATTTGCTTCATACTTAACGACTATATTAATTGTGAAATCAATATACATGAACCTACTATATCTTGAATTCTTTCAATTCCAACAAACAATGGAGTCGCTGATCTTGATTTGCTTTTCTTATTGATATTAATTGGTTGAAATACAAAATAAGGAGTCCGTCCCATCATTTCTTCTTCGCAAGTATCCTTTTTTGTTTGCAAACACACTTTTTGATACAAAGATCATGAAATTAACACTTGTGCCTAAACTACTAACTATATTCATTACAACAAACAATTCTAAACTCTATTAACACTCTAAATGTGTTTCCTTCCACCAATCGAAGAATTCATTCATCTTGGTTTGCATTTTTTACAATTGTTAAGTGGTTTCATTCAAAAATAATGAGACATTCAATGCGCCTCCAGCTAATTACACTCCTCTTTCTGTTCCAAATACTATTTTTCATTCAATGACCATGAAATTATCGTTTGTTTCATACTTAACGACTATATTAATTGTGAAATCAATATCCATGAACCATCTGTATCCTGAATTCTTTCAATTCTAACAAACAATGGAGTCGCTGATCTTCATTTGCTTTTCATATTGATATTAATTGGTTGAAATACAAAATAAAGAGTACGTCCCATCATTTCTTCTTCGCAAGTATCCTTTTTTGTTTACAAACACACTTTTTGATACAAAGATCATGAAATTAACACTTGTGCCTAAACTACTAACTATATTCATTACAACAAACAATTCTAATATTTATTAACACTCTAAATGTGTTTACTTCCACCAATCGAAGAATTCATTCATCTTGGATTGCATTTACAACAATTGTTAAGTTGTTTCATTCAAAAATAATGAGACATTCAATGCGCCTCCAGCTAATTACACACCTCTTTCTATTCCAAAGACTATTTTTCATTCAATGACCATGAAATTATCGTTTGTTTCATACTTAACGACTATATTAATTGTGAAATCAATATCCATGAACCATCTATACCCTGAATTCTTTCAATTCCAACAAACAATGGAGTCGCTGATCTTGATTTGCTTTTCTTATTGATATTAATTGGTTGAAATACAAAATAAAGATTGCGTCCCATCATTTCTACTTAGCAAGTATCCTTTTTTGTCTACAAACACACTTTTTGATACAAAGATCATGAAATTAACACTTGTACCTAAACTACTAACAATAGTCATTAAAACAAACCATTCTAAACCCTATTAACACTCTAAATGTGTTACTTCCACCAATCGAAGAATTCATTCATCTTGGTTTGCATTTTGAACAATTGTTATGTAATTTCATTCAAAACTAATGAGACATTCAATGCGCCTCCAGCTAATTAGACTTCTCTTTCTGTTCCAAAGACTATTTTTCATTCAATGACCATGAAATTATGGTTTATGTAATACTTAACAACTATATTCATTGTGAAATCAATATCCATAAACCATATATACCATGAATTCTTTCAATTCCGACAAACAATGGAGTCCCTGATCTTGATTTGCTTTACTTATTGATATTAATTGGTTCAAATACAAAATAAAGAGTCTGTCCCATCATTTCTACTTAGCAAGTATCCTTTTTTGTCTACAAACATGCTTTTTGATACAAAGAACATGAAATTCACAATTGTGTCTAAACTACTAAGTATATTCATCAAAACAAACCATTCTAAACCCTATTAACACTCTAAATGTGTTTACTTCCACCAATCGAAGAATTCATTCATCTTGGTTTGCATTTTGTACTATTGTTAAGTAGTTTCATTCAAAAATAATGAGACATTCAATGCGCCTCCAGCTAGTTACACTCCTCTTTCTGTTCCAAAGACTATTTTTCATTCATTGACTATGAAATTCTCGTTTGCTTCATACTTATCGACTATATTAATTGTGAAATCAATATCCATGAACCTACTATATCCTGAATTCTTTCAATTCCAACAAACAATGGAGTCGCTGATCTTGATTTGCTTTTCTTATTGATATTAATTGGTTGAAATACAAAATAAGGAGTCCGTCCCATCATTTCTTCTTCGCAAGTATCCTTTTTTGTTTGCAAACACACTTTTTCATACAAAGATCATGAAATTAACACTTGTGCCTAAACTACTAACTATATTCATTACAACAAACAATTCTAATCTTTATTAACACTCTAAATGTATTTACTTCCACCAATCGAAGAATTCATTCATCTTGGTTTGCATTTACAACAATTGTTAAGTTGTTTCATTCAAAAATAATGAGACATTCAATGCGCCTCCAGCTAATTACACACCTCTTTCTATTCCAAAGACTATTTTTCATTCAATGACCATGAAATTATCGTTTGTTTCATACTTAACGACTATATTAATTGTGAAATCAATATCCGTGAACCATCTATACCCTGAATTCTTTCAATTCCAACAAACAATGGAGTCGCTGATCTTGATTTGCTTTTCTTATTGATATTAATTGGTTGAAATACAAAATAAAGATTGCGTCCCATCATTTCTACTTAGCAAGTATCCTTTTTTGTCTACAAACACACTTTTTGATACAAAGATCATGAAATTAACACTTGTGCCTAAACTACTAACAATAGTCATTAAAACAAACCATTCTAAACCCTATTAACACTCTAAATGTGTTACTTCCACCAATCGAAGAATTCATTAATCTTGGTTTGCATTTTGAACAATTGTTATGTAATTTCATTCAAAACTAATGAGACATTCAATGCGCCTCCAGCTAATTAGACTTCTCTTTCTGTTCCAAAGACTATTTTTCATTCAATGACCATGAAATTATGGTTTATGTAATACTTAACAACTATATTCATTGTGAAATCAATATCCATAAACCATATATACCATGAATTTTTCAATTTCGACAAACAATGGAGTCCCTGATCTTGATTTGCTTTACTTATTGATATTAATTGGTTCAAATACAAAATAAAGAGTCTGTCCCATCATTTCTACTTAGCAAGTATCCTTTTTTGTCTACAAACATGCTTTTTGATACAAAGATCATGAAATTCACAATTGTGTCTAAACTACTAAGTATATTCATCAAAACAAACCATTCTAAACCCTATTAACACTCTAAATGTGTTTACTTCCACCAATCGAAGAATTCATTCATCTTGGTTTGCATTTCGTACTATTGTTAAGTAGTTTCATTCAAAAATAATGAGACATTCAATGCGCCTCCAGCTAGTTACACTCCTCTTTCTGTTCCAAAGACTATTTTTCATTCAATGACTATGAAATTATCGTTTGCTTCATACTTATCGACTATATTAATTGTGAAATCAATATCCATGAACCTACTATATCCTGAATTCTTTCAATTCCAACAAACAATGGAGTCGCTGATCTTGATTTGCTTTTCTTATTGATATTAATTGGTTGAAATACAAAATAAGGAGTCCGTCCCATCATTTCTTCTTCGCAAGTATCCTTTTTTGTTTGCAAACACACTTTTTGATACAAAGATCATGAAATTAACATTTGTGCCTAAACTACTAACTATATTCATTACAACAAACAATTCTAAACTCTATTAACACTCTAAATGCGTTTACTTCCACCAATCGAAGAATTCATTCATCTTGGTTTGCATTTAGTGCAATTGTTACGTTGTTTCATTCAAAACTAATGAGACATTCAATGCGCCTTCAGTTAATTAGACTTCTCTTTCTGTTCCAAAGACTATTTTTCATTCAATGACCATGAAATTATGGTTTATGTAATACTTAACAACTACATTAATTGTGAAATCAATATCCATAAACCATATATACCACGAATTCTTTCAATTCCGACAAACAATGGAGTCCCTAATCTTGATTTGCTTTACTTATTGATATTAATTGGATCAAACACAAAATAAAGAGTCCGTCCCATCATTTTTGCTTAGCAAGTATCCTTTTTTGTCTACAAAGACACTTTTTGATACAAAGATCATGAAATTCACACTTGTGCCTAAACTACTAAGTATATTCATTAAAACAAACCATTCTAAACCCTATTAGCTCTATAAATGTGTTTACTTCCACCAGTCGAAGAATTCATTCATCTTGGTTTGCATTTCGTACTATTGTTAAGTAGTTTCATTCAAAAATAATGAGGCATTCAATGCACCTCCAACTAATTACACTCCTCTTTCTGTTCCAAAAACTATTTTTCATGCAATGACCATGGAATTAACGTTTGTTTCATACTTAACGACTATATTAATTGTGAAATCAGTATCCATGAACCTACTATATCCTGAATTCTTTCAATTCCAACAAACAATGGAGTCGCTGATCTTGATTTGCTTTTCTTATTGATATTAATTGGTTGAAATACAAAATAAAGAGTTCGTCCCATCATTTCTACTTAGCAAGTATCCTTTTTTGTCTACAAACACACTTTTTGATACAAAGATCATGAAATTAAAAATTGTGCTTAAGCTACTAACAATATTGATTAAAACAAACCATTCTAAATCCTATTAAAACTCTAAATGTGTTACTTCCACCAATCGAAGAATTCATTCATCTTGGTTTGCATTTCATACAATTGTTACGTAGTTTCATTCAAAACTAATGAGACATTCAATGCGCCTCCAGCTAATTACACTTCTCTTTCTGTTCCAAAGACTATTTTTCAATCAATGACCATGAAATTATGGTTTGTGTAATACTTAATGACTATATTAATTGTGAAATCAATATCCATGAACCAACTGTATCCTGAATTCTTTCAATTCCGACAAACAATGGAGTCGCTGATCTTGATTTGCTTTTCTTATTGTTATTAATTGGTTGAAATACAAAATAAAGAGTCCGTCCCATCATTTCTTCTTCGTAAGTATCCTTTTTTGTTTACAAACACACTTTTTGATACAAAGATCATGAAATTAGCACTTGTGCCTAAACTACTAACTATATTCATGACAACGAACAATTCTAAACTTTATTAACACTCTAAATGTGTTTACTTCCACCAATCGAAGAATTCATTCATCTTGGTTTGCATTTAGTACAATTTTTAAGTTGTTTCATTCAAAAATAATGAGACATTCAATGCGCCTCCAGCTAGTTACACTCCTCTTTCAGTTCCAAAGACTATTTTTCATTCAATGACTATGAAATTATCGTTTGCTTCATACTTATCGACTATATTAATTGTGAAATCAATATCCATGAACCTACTATATCCTGAATTCTTTCAATTCCAACAAACAATGGAGTCGCTGATCTTGATTTGCTTTTCTTATTGATATTAATTGGTTGAAATACAAAATAAGGAGTCCGTCCCATCATTTCTTCTTCGCAAGTATCCTTTTTTGTTTGCAAACACACTTTTTGATACAAAGATCATGAAATTAACATTTGTGCCTAAACTACTAACTATATTCATTACAACAAACAATTCTAAACTCTATTAACACTCTAAATGCGTTTACTTCCACCAATCGTAGAATTCATTCATCTTGGTTTGCATTTAGTGCAATTGTTACGTTGTTTCATTCAAAACTAATGAGACATTCAATGCGCCTTCAGTTAATTAGACTTCTCTTTCTGTTCCAAAGACTATTTTTCATTCAATGACCATGAAATTATGGTTTATGTAATACTTAACAACTACATTAATTGTGAAATCAATATCCATAAACCATATATACCACGAATTCTTTCAATTCCGACAAACAATGGAGTCCCTAATCTTGATTTGCTTTACTTATTGATATTAATTGGATCAAACACAAAATAAAGAGTCCGTCCCATCATTTCTACTTACCAAGTATCCTTTTTTGTCTACAAACACACTTTTTGATACAAAGATCATGAAATTCACAATTACGTCTAAACTACTAAGTATATTCATTAAAACAAACCATTCTAAACCCTATTAACACTCTAAATGTGTTTACTTCCACCAGTCGAAGAATTCATTCATCTTGGTTTGCATTTCGTACTATTGTTAAGTAGTTTCATTCAAAAATAATGAGGCATTCAATGCACCTCCAACTAATTACACTCCTCTTTCTGTTCCAAAAACTATTTTTCATGCAATGACCATGGAATTAACATTTGTTTCATACTTAACGACTATATTAATTGTGAAATCAGTATCCATGAACCTACTATATCCTGAATTCTTTCAATTCCAACAAACAATGGAGTCGCTGATCTTGATTTGCTTTTCTTATTGATATTAATTGGTTGAAATACAAAATAAAGAGTTCGTCCCATCATTTCTACTTAGCAAGTATCCTTTTTTGTCTACAAACACACTTTTTGATACAAAGATCATGAAATTAAAAATTGTGCTTAAGCTACTAACAATATTGATTAAAACAAACCATTCTAAATCCTATTAAAACTCTAAATGTGTTACTTCCACCAATCGAAGAATTCATTCATCTTGGTTTGCATTTCATACAATTGTTACGTAGTTTCATTCAAAACTAATGAGACATTCAATGCGCTTCCAGCTAATTACACTTCTCTTTCTGTTCCAAAGACTATTTTTCATTCAATGACCATGAAATTATGGTTTGTGTAATACTTAACGACTACATTAATTGTGAAATCAATATCCATAAACCATATATACCATGAGTTCTTTCAATTCCGACAAACAATGGAGTCCCTGATCTTGATTTGCTTTACTTATGGATATTAATTGGTTCAAATACAAAATAAAGAGTCCGTCCCATCATTTCTACTTAGCAAGTATCCTTTCTTGTCTACAAACACACTTTTTGATACAAAGATCATGAAATTAACACTTGTGCCTAAACTACTAACAATATTCATTAAAACAAACCATTCTAAACCCTATTAACACTCTAAATGTGTTAACTTCCACCAATCAAAGAATTCATTCATCTTGGTTTGCATTACGTACTATTGTTAAGTAGTTTCATTCAAAAATAATGAGACATTCAATGCGCCTCCAGCTAATTACACTCCTCTTTCTGTTCCAAAGACTATTTTTCATTCAATGACCATGAAATTATCGTTTGTTTCATACTTAACGACTATATTAATTGTGAAATCAATATACATGAACCATCTATACCCCGAATTCTTTCAATTCCAACAAACAATGGAGTCGCTGAGCTTGATGTGCTTTTCTTATTGATATTAATTGGTTGAAATACAAGATAAAGTGTCCGTCCCATCATTTCTACTTAGCAAGTATCCTTTTTTGTCTACAAACACACTTTTTGATACAAAGATCATGAAATTAACAATTGTGCTTAAGCTACTAACAATATTCATTAAAACAAACCATTCTAAATCCTGTTAACACTCTAAATGTGTTACTTCCACCAATCGAAGAATTCATTCATCTTGGTTTGCATTTTGTACAATTGTTATGTAGTTTCATTCAAAACTAATGAGACATTCCATGCGCCTCCAGCTAATTACACTTCTCTTTCTGTTCCAAAGACTATTTTTCATTCAATGACCAATTAATTATGGTTTGTGTAATACTTAACGACTATATTAATTGTGAAATCAATATCCATGAACCAACTGTATCCTGAATTCTTTCAATTCCAACAAACAATGGAGTCGCTGATCTTGATTTGCTTTTCTTATTGATATTAATTGGTTCAAATACAAAATAAAGAGTCCGTCCCATCATTTCTTCTTCGCAAGTATCCTGTTTTGTTTACAAACACACTTTTTGATACAAAGATCATGAAATTAGCACTTGTGCCTAAACTACTAACTATATTCATTACAACAAACAATTCTAAACTTTATTAACACTCTAAATGTGTTTACTTCCACCAATCGAAGAATTCATTCATCTTGGCTTGCATTTAGTACAATTGTTAAGTTGTTTCTTTCAAAAATAATGAGACATTCAATGTGCCTCTAGCTAATTACACTCCTCTTTCTGTTCCAAAGACTATTTTTCACTCAATGACCATGAAATTATCGTTTGTTTCATACTTAACGACTATATTAATTGTGAAATCAATATCCATGAACAATCTATACCCTGAATTCTTTCAATTCCAACAAACAATGGAGTCTCTGATCTTGATTTGCTTTTCTTATTGATATTAATTGGTCGAAATACAAAATAAAGAGTCCGTCCCATCATTTCTACTTACCAACTATCCTTTTTTGTCTACAAACACACTTTTTGATACAAAGATCATGAAATTCACAATTACGTCTAAACTACTAAGTATATTCATTAAAACAAACCATTCTAAACCCTATTAACACTCTAAATGTGTTTACTTCCACCAATCGAAGAATTCATTCATCATGGTTTGCATTTCGTACTATTGTTAAGTAGTTTCATTCAAAAATAATGAGACATTCAATGCGCCTCCAGCTAATTACACTCTTCTTTCTGTTCCAAAGACTATTTTTCATTCAATGAGCATGAAATTATCGTTTGTTTCATACTTAACGACTATATTAATTGTGAAATCAATATCCATGAACCAACTGTATCCTGAATTCTTTCAATTCCGACAAACAATGGAGTCGCTGATCTTGATTTGCTTTTCTTATTGTTATTAATTGGTTGAAATACAAAATAAAGAGTCCGTCCCATCATTTCTTCTTCGTAAGTATCCTTTTTTGTTTACAAACACACTTTTTGATACAAAGATCATGAAATTAGCACTTGTGCCTAAACTACTAACTATATTCATGACAACGAACAATTCTAAACTTTATTAACACTCTAAATGTGTTTACTTCCACCAATCGAAGAATTCATTCATCTTGGTTTGCATTTAGTACAATTTTTAAGTTGTTTCATTCAAAAATAATGAGACATTCAATGCGCCTCCAGCTAATTACACTCCTCTTTCTGTTCCAAAGACTATTTTTCATTCAATGACCATGAAATTATCCTTTGTTTCATACTTAACGACTATATTAATTGTGAAATCAATATCCATGAACCATCTATACCCTGAATTCTTTCAATTCCACCAAACAATGGAGTCGCTGATCTTGATTTGCTTTTCTTATTGATATTAATTGGTTGAAATACAAAATAAAGAGTCTGTCCCATCATTTCTTCTTCGCAAGTATCCTATTTTGTTTTCAAACACACTTTTTGATACAAAGATCATGAAATTATCACTTGTGCCTAAACTACTAACTATATTCATGACAACGAACAATTCTAAACTTTATTAACACTCTAAATGTGTTTACTTCCACCAATCGAAGAATTCATTCATCTTGGTTTGCATTTAGTACAATTTTTAAGTTGTTTCATTCAAAAATAATGAGACATTCAATGTGCCTCCAGCTAATTACACTCCTCTTTCTGTTCGAAAGACTATTTTTCATTCAATGATCATGAAATTATCATTTGTTTCATACTTAACGACTATATTAATTGTGAAATCAATATCCATGAACCATCTATACCCTGAATTCTTTCAATTCCAACAAACAATGGAGTCCCTGATCTTGATTTGCTTTTCTTACTGATATTAATTGGTTGAAACACAAAATAAAGAGTCCGTCCCATCATTTCTGCTTAGCAAGTATCCTTTTTTGTCTACAAAGACACTTTTTGATACAAAGATCATGAAATTCCTACTTGTGCCTAAACTACTAAGTATATTCATTAAAACAAACCATTCTAAATCCTATTAACTCTCCAAATGTGTTTACTTCCACCAATCGAAGAATTCATTCATCTTGGTTTGCATTTCGTACTATTGTTAAGTAGTTTCATTCAAAAATAATGAGGCATTCAATGCACCTCCAGCTAATTACACTCCTCTTTCTGTTCCAAAGACTATTTTTCATTCAATGACCATGGAATTAACGTTTGTTTCATACCTAACGACTATATTAACTGTGAAATCAATATCCATGAACCATCTATACCCTGAATTCTTTCAATTCCAACAAACAATGGAGTCCCTGATCTTGATTTGCTTTTCTTACTGATATTAATTAGTTGAAACACAAAATAAAGAGTCCGTCCCATCATTTCTTCTTAGCAAGTATCCTTTTTTGTTTACAAATACACTTTTTGATACAAAGATCATGAAATTAACACTTGTGCCTAAACTACTAACAATATTCATTAAAACAAACCATTCTAAACCCTATTAACACTCTAAATGTGTTGAAATCCACCAATCAAAGAATTCATTCATCTTGGTTTGCATTTAGTACAATTGTTAAGTAGTTTCATTAAAAAATAATGAGACATTTAATGCGCCTCCAGCTAATTACACTCCACTTTCTGTTCCAAAGACTAGTTTTCATTCAATGACCATGGAATTATCCTTCGTTTCATACTTAACGACTATATTAATTGTGAAATCAATATCCATGAACCATCTATACCCTAAATTCCTTCAATTCCAACAAACAATGGAGTCGCTGATCTTGATTTGCTTTTCTTATTGATATTAATTGATTGAAATACAAAATAAGGAGTCCGTCCCATCATCTCTACTTAGCAAGTATCTTTTTTTGTCTACAAACACACTTTTTGATACAAAGATCATGAAATTAACACTTGTGCCTAAACTACTAACAATATTCATTAAAACAAACCATTCTAAACGCTATTAACACTCTAAATGTGTTACTTCCACCAATCGAAGAATTCATTCATCTTGGTTTGCATTTTGTACAATTGTTATGTAGTTTCATTCAAAACTAATGAGACATTCAATGCGCCTCCAGCTAATTACACTTCTCTTTCTGTTCCAAAGACTATTTTTCATTCAATTACCATGAAATTATGGTTTGTGTAATACCTAACGACCATATTAATTGTGAAATCAATATCCATAAACCATATATACCATGAATTCTTTCAATTCCGACAAACAATGGAGTCCCTGAACTTGATTTGCTTTACTTATTGATATTAATTGGTTCAAACAAATAATAAAGAGTCCGTCCCATCATTTCTACTTAGGAAGTATCCTTTTTTGTCTACAAAGACACTTTTTGATACAAAGATGATGAAATTCACACTTGTGCCTAAACTACTAAGTATATTCATTAAAACAAACAATTCTAAACCCTATTAACTCTCTAAATGTGTTTACTTCCACCAATCGAAGAATTCATTCATCTTGGTTTGCATTTTTTACAATTGTTAACTGGTTTCATTCAAAAATAATGAGACATTCAATCCGCCTCTAGCTAATTACACTCCTCTTTCTGTTCCAAAGACTATTTTTCATTCAATGACCATGAAATTATCGTTTGTGTGATACTTCTTGAATATATTAATTGTGAAATCAATATCAATGAACCATCTATACCATGATTTCTTTCAATTCCAACAAACAATGGAGTCACTGATCATGATTTGCTTTTCTTATTGATATTAATTTTTTGAAATACAAAATAAAGAGTTCGTCCCATCATTTCGACTTAGCAAGTATCCTTTTTTGTCTACAATCACACTTTTTGATACAAAGAACATGAAATTAAAACTTGTCCCTAAACTACTAACAATATTCATTAAAACAAACCATTCTAAGCCCTATTAACACTCTAAATGTGTTTACTTCCACCAATCGAAGAATTCATTCATCTTGGTTTCCATTTTGTACAATTGTTATGTAGTTTCATTCAAAACTAATGAGACATTCAATGCGCCTGCAGCTAATTACACTTCTCTTTCTGTTCCAAAGAATATTTGTCATTCAATGACCATGAAATTATGGTTTGGGAAATGCTTAACAACTATATTAATTGTGAAATCAATATCCATAAACCATATATACCATGAATTCTTTCAATTCCGACAAACAATGGAGTCCCTGATCTTGATTTGCTTTACTTATTGATATTAATTGGTTCAAATACAAAATAAAGAGTCTGTCCCATCATTTCTACTTAGCAAGTATTCTTTTTTGTCTACAAACACACTTTTTGATACAAAGATCATGAAATTCTCACTTGTGCCTAAACTACTAAGTATATTCATTAAAACAAACCATTCTAAATCCTATTAACACTCTAAATGTGTTTACTTCCACCAATCGAAGAATTCATTCATCTTGGTTTGCATTTCGTACTATTGTTAAGTAGTTTCATTCAAAAATAATGAGACATTCAATGCGCCTCCAGCTAATTACACTCCTCTTTCTGTTCCATAGACTATTTTTCATTCAATGACCATGAAATTATCCTTTGTTTCATACTTAACGACTATATTAATTGTGAAATCAATATCTATGAACCATCTATACCGTGAATTCTTTCAATTCCAACAAACAATGGAGTCGCTGATCTTGATTTGCTTTTCTTATTGATATTAATTGGATGAAATACAAAATAAAGAGTTCGACCCATCATTTCTACTTAGCAAGTATCCTTTCTTGTCTACACAAACACTTTTTGATACAAAGATCATGAAATTAACACTTGTGCCTAAACTACCAACAATATTCATTAAAACAAACCATTCTAAACCCTATTAACACTCTAAATGTGTTTACTTCCACCAATCGAAGAATTCATTCATCTTGGTTTGCATTACGTACTATTGTTAAGTAGTTTCATTGAAAAATAATGAGACATTCAATGCGCCTCCAGCTAATTACACTCTTCTTTTTGTTCCAAAGACTATTTTTCATTCAATGAGCATGAAATTATCGTTTGTTTCATACTTAACGACTATATTAATTGTGAAATCAATATCCATGAACCAACTGTATCCTGAATTCTTTCAATTCCGACAAACAATGGAGTCGCTGATCTTGATTTGCATTTGTTATTGATATTAATTGGTTGAAATACAAAATAAAGAGTCCGTCCCATCATTTCTTCTTCACAAGTATCCTTTTTTGTTTACAAACACACTTTTTGATACAAAGATCATGAAATTAACACTTGTGCCTAAACTACTAACTATATTCATTACAACAAACAATTCTAAACTTTATTAACACTCTAAATGTGTTTACTTCCACCAATCGAAGAATTCATTCATCTTGGTTTGCATTTAGTACAATTTTTAAGTTGTTTCATTCAAAAATAATGAGACATTCAATGCGCCTCTAGCTAATTACACTCCTCTTTCTATTCCAAAGACTATTTTTCATTCAATGACCATGAAATTATCGTTTGTTTCACACTTAACGACTATATTAATTGTGAAATCAATATCCATGAACGATCTATACCCTGAATTCTTTCAATTCCAACAAACAATGGAGTCGCTGATCTTGATTTTCTTTTCTTATTGATATTAATTGGTCGAAATACAAAATAAAGAGTTCGACCCATCATTTCTACTTAGCAAGTATCCTTTCTTGTCTACAAAAACACTTTTTGATACAAATATCATGAAATTAACACTTGTGCCTAAACTACCAACAATATTCATTAAAACAAACCATTCTAAACCCTATTAACACTCTAAATGTGTTTACTTCCACCAATCGAAGAATTCATTCATCATGGTTTGCATTTCGTACTATTGTTAAGTAGTTTCATTCAAAAATAACGAGACATTCAAAGCGCCTCCAGCTAATTACACTCTTCTTTCTGTTCAAAGACTTATTTTTCATTAAATGAGCATGAAATTATCGTTTGTTTCATACTTAACGACGATATTAATTGTGAAATCAATATCCATGAACCAACTGTATCCTGAATTCTTTCAATTCCGACAAACAATGGAGTCGCTGATCTTGATTTGCTTTTCTTATTGATATTAATTGGTTGAAATACAAAATAAAGAGTCTGTCCCCATCATTTCTTCTTCGCAAGTATCCTGTTTT
>JBAPLH010001030.1:0-37292 GCA_037897445.1 Ceriops zippeliana
GATTACTAAATAATGAGACTTTCTAATCACCTTAAGATAATTATCTCCTCTTCTTGTTACAAGAACTATTTTTTCATTCATTAACCATGAAAATAATCTATTGACATCTTTCTTAACGACCATATTCATTACGAAAACAATTTCCATGAATCGTCTATAACATGAATTCATTCAATTGCAAGAAACAATAGAGTTCTTGACCTTGAATTGCATTTTATATTGATATTAATTGGTTGAATTCTAAAATAAAGAGTACCTCCCATCATTTCTGGTTAGCAAGTCGAATCATTTGATTCCAAACACACTTTTTGATAAAGCGATAATGAAATTGACATATGTTGCTAAACAATGAAGTATATTAATTAAATCAAACAAGTATTAACACCATTATTACTCCAAATCTGTTTGCGTCTATCAGCCAAATGAGTCATTCGTCTTGGATAGCATTTCATGCCAATGTAAACTTATTTGATTACTAAATAAGGAGACTTTCCAATCACCTTAAGATAATTATCTCCTCTTCTTGTTACAAGAACTATTTTTCATTCATTAACCATGAAATAATCTCTTGACTCTTTCTTAACGACCATATTCATTACGAAAACAATTTCCATGAATCGTCTATAACATGAATTCATTCAATTGCAAAAAACAATAGAGTTCTTGACCTTGAATTGCATTTTTTATTGATATTAATTGGTTGAATTCTAAAATAAAGAGTACCTCCCATCATTTCTGGTTAGCAAGTCGAATCATTTTTGATTCCAAACACACTTTTTGATAAAGCGATAATGAAAATTGACATATGTTGCTAAACAATGAAGTATATTAATTAAATCAAACAAGTATTAACACCATTATTACTCCAAATCTGTTTCCGTCTATCAGCCAAATGAGTCATTCATCTTGGATAGCATTTCATGCCAATGTGAACTTATTTCATTTCTAAATAATGAGACTTTCTAATCACCTTAAGATAATTAGGCTCCTTTCTTGTTACAAGAACTATTTTTCATTCATTAACCATTAAATAATCTATTAACTCTTTCTTAACGACCATATTCATAACGAAAACAATTTCCATGAATCGTCTATAACATGAATTCATTATATTGCATGAAACAATAGAGTTCTTGACCTTGAATTGCATTTCTTATTGATATTAATTGGTTGAATTCTAAAATAAAGAGTACCTCCCTTCATTTGTGGTTAGCAAGTCGAATCTTTTGATTCCAAACACACTTTTTGATAAAGCGATAATGAAATTGACATATGTTGCTAAACAATGAAGTATATTAATTAAATCAAACAAGTATTAACACCATTATTACTCCAAATATGTTTGCGTCTATCATCCAAATGAGTCATTCGACTTGGATATCATGTCATGCCAATGTGAACTTATTGAATTACAAAATCATGAGACTTTCTAATCACCTTAAGATAATTAGGCTCCTCTTCTTGTTACAAGAACTATTTTTCATTCATTAACCATGAAATAATCTATTGACTCTTTCTTAACGACCATATTCATTACGAAAACAATTTCCAAGAATCGTCTATAACATGAATTCATTCAATTGCAAGAAACAATAGAGTTCTTGACCTTGAATTGCATTTTATATTGATATTAATTGGTTGAATTCTAAAATAAAGAGTACCTCCCATCATTTCTGGTTAGCAAGTCGAATCATTTGATTCCAAACACACTTTTTGATAAAGCGATAATGAAATTGACATATGTTGCTAAACAATGAAGTATATTAATTAAATCAAACAAGTATTAACACCATTATTACTCCAAATCTGTTTGCGTCTATCAGCCAAATGAGTCATTCGTCTTGGATAGCATTTCATGCCAATGTAAACTTATTTGATTACTAAATAAGGAGACTTTCCAATCACCTTAAGATAATTATCTCCTCTTCTTGTTACAAGAACTATTTTTCATTCATTAACCATGAAATAATCTATTGACTCTTTCTTAACGACCATATTCATTACGAAAATAATTTCCATGAATCGTCTATAACATGAATTCATTCAATTGCAAAAAACAATAGAGTTCTTGACCTTGAATTGCATTTTTTATTGATATTAATTGGTTGAATTCTAAAATAAAGAGTACCTCCCATCATTTCTGGTTAGCAAGTCGAATCATTTGATTCCAAACACACTTTTTGATAAAGCGATAATGAAATTGACATATGTTGCTCAACAATGAAGTATATTAATTAAATCAAACAAGTATTAACACCATTATTACTCCAAATCTGTTTCCGTCTATCAGCCAAATGAGTCATTCGACTTGGATAGCATTTCATGCCAATGTGAACTTATTTCATTTCTAAATAATGAGACTTTCTAATCACCTTAAGATAATTAGGCTCCTCTTCTTGTTACAAGAACTATTTTTCATTCATTAACCATTAAATAATCTATTAACTCTTTCTTAACGACCATATTCATTACGAAAACAATTTCCATGAATCGTCTATAACATGAATTCATTATATTGCATGAAACAATAGAGTTCTTGACCTTGAATTGCATTTCTTATTGATATTAATTGGTTGAATTCTAAAATAAAGAGTACCTCCCTTCATTTGTGGTTAGCAAGTCGAATCTTTTGATTCCAAACACACTTTTTGATAAAGCGATAATGAAATTGACATATGTTGCTAAACAATGAAGTATATTAATTAAATCAAACAAGTATTAACACCATTATTACTCCAAATATGTTTGCGTCTATCAGCCAAATGAGTCATTCGACTTGGATATCATGTCATGCCAATGTGAACTTATTGAATTACAAAATCATGAGACTTTCTAATCACCTTAAGATAATTAGGCTCCTCTTCTTGTTACAAGAACTATTTTTCATTCATTAACCATGAAATAATCTATTGACTCTTTCTTAACGACCATATTCATTACGAAAACAATTTTCCATGAATCGTCTATAACATGAATTTATTCAATTCTAAGAAACAATAGAGTTCTTGACCTTGAATTGAATTTCTTATTGATATTAATTGGTTGAATTCTAAAATAAAGAGTACCTCCCATCATTTGTGGTTAGCAAGTCGAATCTGTTGATTCCAAACACACTTTTTGATAAAGCGATAATGAAATTGACATATGTTGCTAAACAATGAAGTATATTAATTAAATCAAACAAGTATTAACACCATTATTACTCCAAATCCATTTGCGTCTATCAGCCAAATGAGTCATTCGTCTTGGATAGCATTTCATGCCAATGTAAACTTATTTGATTACTAAATAATGAGACTTTCTAATCACCTTAAGATAATTATCTCCTCTTCTTGTTACAAGAACTATTTTTCATTCATTAACCATGAAATAATCTATTCACTCTTTCTTAACGACCATATTCATTACGAAAACAATTTCCATGAATCGTCTATAACATGAATTCATTCAATTGCAAGAAACAATAGAGTTCTTGACCTTGAATTGCATTTTATATTGATATTAATTGGTTGAATTCTAAAATAAAGAGTACCTCCCATCATTTCTGGTTAGCAAGTCGAATCATTTGATTCCAAACACACTTTTTGATAAAGCGATAATGAAATTGACATATGTTGCTAAACAATGAAGTATATTAATTAAATCAAACAAGTATTAACACCATTATTACTCCAAATCTGTTTCCGTCTATCAGCCAAATGAGTCATTCGACTTGGATAGCATTTCATGCCAATGTGAACTTATTTCATTTCTAAATAATGAGACTTTCTAATCACCTTAAGATAATTAGGCTCCTCTTCTTGTTACAAGAACTATTTTTCATTCATTAACCATTAAATAATCTATTAACTCTTTCTTAACGACCATATTCATTACGAAAACAATTTCCATGAATCGTCTATAACATGAATTCATTATATTGCATGAAACAATAGAGTTCTTGACCTTGAATTGCATTTCTTATTGATATTAATTGGTTGAATTCTAAAATAAAGAGTACCTCCCTTCATTTGTGGTTAGCAAGTCGAATCTTTTGATTCCAAACACACTTTTTGATAAAGCGATAATGAAATTGACATATGTTGCTAAACAATGAAGTATATTAATTAAATCAAACAAGTATTAACACCATTATTACTGCAAATATGTTTGCGTCTATCAGCCAAATGAGTCATTCGACTTGGATATCATGTCATGCCAATGTGAACTTATTGAATTACAAAATCATGAGACTTTCTAATCACCTTAAGATAATTAGGCTCCTCTTCTTGTTACAAGAACTATTTTTCATTCATTAACCATGAAATAATCTATTGACTCTTTCTTAACGACCATATTCATTACGAAAACAATTTCCATGAATCGTCTATAACATGAATTTATTCAATTCTAAGAAACAATAGAGTTCTTGACCTTGAATTGAATTTCTTATTGATATTAATTGGTTGAATTCTAAAATAAAGAGTACCTCCCATCATTTGTGGTTAGAAAGTCGAATCTGTTGATTCCAAACACACTTTTTGATAAAGCGATAATGAAATTGACATATGTTGCTAAACAATGAAGTATATTAATTAAATCAAACAAGTATTAACACCATTATTACTCCAAATCTGTTTCCGTCTATCAGCCAAATGAGTCATTCGACTTGGATAGCATTTCATGCCAATGTGAACTTATTTCATTTCTAAATAATGAGACTTTCTAATCACCTTAAGATAATTAGGCTCCTCTTCTTGTTACAAGAACTATTTTTCATTCATTAACCATTAAATAATCTATTGACTCTTTCTTAACGACCATATTCATTACGAAAACAATTTCCATGAATCGTCTATAACATGAATTTATTCAATTCTAAGAAACAATAGAGTTCTTGACCTTGAATTGAATTTCTTATTGATATTAATTGGTTGAATTCTAAAATAAAGAGTACCTCCCTTCATTTGTGGTTAGCAAGTCGAATCTTTTGATTCCAAACACACTTTTTGATAAAGCGATAATGAAATTGACATATGTTGCTAAACAATGAAGTATATTAATTAAATCAAACAAGTATTAACACCATTATTACTCCAAATCCATTTGCGTCTATCAGCCAAATGAGTCATTCGTCTTGGATAGCATTTCATGCCAATGTAAACTTATTTGATTACTAAATAAGGAGACTTTCCAATCACCTTAAGATAATTATCTCCTCTTCTTGTTACAAGAACTATTTTTTCATTCATTAACCATGAAATAATCTATTGACTCTTTCTTAACGACCATATTCATTACGAAAACAATTTCCATGAATCGTCTATAACATGAATTCATTCAATTGCAAAAAACAATAGAGTTCTTGACCTTGAATTGCATTTTTTATTGATATTAATTGGTTGAATTCTAAAATAAAGAGTACCTCCCATCATTTCTGGTTAGCAAGTCGAATCATTTGATTCCAAACACACTTTTTGATAAAGCGATAATGAAATTGACATATGTTGCTAAACAATGAAGTATATTAATTAAATCAAACAAGTATTAACACCATTATTACTCCAAATCTGTTTGCGTCTATCAGCCAAATGAGTCATTCATCTTGGATAGCATTTCATGCCAATGTGAACTTATTTCATTTCTAAATAATGAGACTTTCTAATCACCTTAAGATAATTAGGCTCCTCTTCTTGTTACAAGAACTATTTTTCATTCATTAACCATTAAATAATCTATTGACTCTTTCTTAACGACCATATTCATTACGAAAACAATTTCCATGAATCGTCTATGACATGAATTCATTCAATTCTTAGAAACAATAGAGTTCTTGACCTTGAATTGCATTTCTTATTGATATTAATTGGTTGAATTCTAAAATAAAGAGTACCTCCCATCATTTGTGGTTAGAAAGTCGAATCTGTTGATTCCAAACACACTTTTTGATAAAGCGATAATGAAATTGACATATGTTGCTAAACAATGAAGTATATTAATTAAATCAAACAAGTATTAACACCATTATTACTCCAAATCCATTTGCGTCTATCAACCAAATGAGTCATTCGTCTTGGATAGCATTTCATGCCAATGTAAACTTATTTGATTACTAAATATTGAGACTTTCTAATCACCTTAAGATAATTATCTCCTCTTCTTGTTACAAGAACTATTTTTCATTCATTAACCATGAAGTAATCTATTGACTCTTTCTTAACGACCATATTCATTATGAAAACAATTTCCATGAATCGTCTATAACATGAATTCATTTAATTGCAAGAAACAATAGAGTTCTTGACCTTGAATTGCATTTCTTATTGATATTAATTGGTTGAATTCTAAAATAAAGAGTACCTCCCGTCATTTGTGGATAGCAAGTCGAATCTTTTGATTCCAAACACACTTTCTGATAAAGCGATAAGGAAATTGACATATGTTGCTAAACAATGAAGTATATTAATTAAATCAAACAAGTATTAACACCATTATTACTCCAAATCTATTTGCGTCTATCAGCCAAATGAGTCATTCATCTTGGATTGCATTTCATGCCAATGTGAACTTATTTAATTTCTAAATAATGAGACTTTCTAATCACCTTAAGATAATTATCTCCTCTTCTTGTTACAAGAACTATTTTTCATTCATTAACCATGAAATAATCTATTGACTCTTTCTTAACGACCATATTCATTACGAAAACAATTTCCATGAATCGTCTATAACATGAATTCGTTCAATTGCAAGAAACAATAGATTTCTTTACCTTGAATTGCATTTCTTATTGATATTAATTGGCTGAATTCTAAAATAAAGAGTACCTCCCATCATTTGTGGTTAGCAAGTCGAATCTTTTGATTCCAAACACACTTTTTGATAAAACGATAATGAAATTGACATATGTTGCTAAACAATGAAGTATATTAATTAAATCAAACAAGTATTAACACAATTATTACTCCAAATCTATTTGCGTCAATCAGCCAAATGAGTCATTCGTCTTGGATAGCATTTCATGCCAATGTGAACTTATTTAATTACTAAATAATTAGACTTTCTAATCACCTTAAGGTAATTAGGCTCCTCTTCTGGTTACAAGAAATATTTTTTTATCAATTGACCATGAAATTATATGTTGACTCTTTCTTAACGACTATATTCATTATGAAAACAATTTCCATGAATTGTCTATAATATGAACTCATTCAATTGCAACAAAAAATAGAATTCCTGATCTTCAATTGCATCTCTTATTGATATGAATTGGTTGAATTCTAAAATAAAGAGTACCTCCCATCATTTGTGGTTAGCAAGTAAAATCTTTTGATTCCAATCACACTTTTTGATAACGCGATAATGAAATTGACATATGTTGCTAAACAATGAAGTATATTAATTAAATCAAACAAGTATTAACACCATTATTACTCCAAATCCATTTGTGTCTATCAGCCAAATGAGTCATTCGTCTTGGATAGCATTTCATGCCAATGTGAACTTATTTAATTTCTAAATAATGAGACTTTCTAATCACCTTAAGATAATTAGGCACCTCTTCTTGTTACAAGAACTATTTTTCATTCATTAACCATGAAATAATCTATTGACTCTTTCTTAACGACCATATTAATTACGAAAACAATTTCCATGAATCGTCTATAACATGAATTCATTCAATTGCAAGAAACAATAGAGTTCTTGACCTTGAATTGCATTTCCTATTGATATTAATTGGTTGAATTCTAAAATAAAGAGTACCTCCCATCATTTGTGGTTAGCAAGTCGAATCATTTGATTCCAAACACACTTTTTGATAAAGCGATAATGAAATTGACATATGTTGCTAAACAATGAAGTATATTAATTAAATCAAACAAGTATTAACACCATTATTACTCCAAATCCGTTTGCGTCTATCAGCCAAATGAGTCATTCGTCTTGGATAGCATTTCATGCCAATGTGAACTTATTTCATTTCTAAATAATGAGATTTTCTAATCACCTTAAGATAATTAGGCTCCTCTTCTTGTTACAAGAACTATTTTTCATTCATTAACCATGAAATAATCTATTAACTCTTTCTTAACGACCATATTCATTACGAAAACAATTTCCATGAATCGTCTATAACATGAATTCATTATATTGCAAGAAACAATAGAGTTCTTGACCTTGAATTGCATTTCTTATTGATATTAATTGGTTGAATTCTAAAATAAAGAGTACCTCCCTTCATTTGTGGTTAGCAAGTCGAATCTTTTGATTCCAAACACACTTTTTGATAAAGCGATAATGAAATTGACAAATGTTGCTAAACAATGAAGTATATTAATTAAATCAAACAAGTATTAACACCATTATTACTCCAAATATGTTTGTGTCTATCAGCCAAATGAGTCATTCGACTTGGATATCATTTCATGCCAATGTGAACTTATTGAATTACAAAATCATGAGACTTTCTAATCACCTTAAGATAATTAGGCACCTCTTCTTGTTACAAGAACTATTTTTCATTCATTAACCTTGAAATAATCTATTGACTCTTTCTTAACGACCATATTCATTACGAAAACAATTTCCATGAATCGTCTATAACATGAATTCCTTCAATTACAAGAAACAATAACGTTCTTGACCTTGAATTGCATTTCTTATTGATATTAGTTTGTTGAATTCTAAAATATAGAGTACCTCCCATCATTTGTGGTCACCAAGTCGAATCTTTTGATTCCAAACACACTTTTTGATAAAGCGATAATGAAATTGACATATGTTGCTAAACAATGAAGTATATTAATTAAATCAAACAAGTATTAACACCATTATTACTCCAAATATGTTTGCGTCTATCAGCCAAATGAGTCATTCGACTTGGATATCATGTCATGCCAATGTGAACTTATTGAATTACAAAATCATGAGACTTTCTAATCACCTTAAGATAATTAGGCTCCTCTTCTTGTTACAAGAACTATTTTTCATTCATTAACCATGAAATAATCTATTGACTCTTTCTTAACGACCATATTCATTACGAAAACAATTTCCATGAATCGTCTATAACATGAATTCATTCAATTCTAAGAAACAGTAGAGTTCTTGACCTTGAATTGAATTTCTTATTGATATTAATTGGTTGAATTCTAAAATAAAGAGTACCTCCCATCATTTATGGTTAGCAAGTCGAATCTGTTGATTCCAAACACACTTTTTGATAAAGCGATAATGAAATTGACATATGTTGCTAAACAATGAAGTATATTAATTAAATCAAACAAGTATTAACACCATTATTACTCCAAATCCATTTGCGTCTATCAGCCAAATGAGTCATTCGTCTTGGATAGCATTTCATGCCAATGTAAACTTATTTGATTACTAAATAATGAGACTTTCTAATCACCTTAAGATAATTATCTCCTCTTCTTGTTACAAGAACTATTTTTCATTCATTAACCATGAAATAATCTATTGACTCTTTCTTAACGACCATATTCATTACGAAAACAATTTCCATGAATCGTCTATAACATGAATTCATTCAATTGCAAGAAACAATAGAGTTCTTGACCTTGAATTGCATTTGATATTGATATTAATTGGTTGAATTCTAAAATAAAGAGTACCTCCCATCATTTCTGGTTAGCAAGTCGAATCATTTGATTCCAAACACACTTTTTGATAAAGCGATAATGAAATTGACATATGTTGCTAAACAATGAAGTATATTAATTAAATCAAACAACTATTAACACCATTATTACTCCAAATCTGTATGCGTCTATCAGCCAAATGAGTCATTCGTCTTGGATAGCATTTCATGCCAATGTAAACTTATTTGATTACTAAATAAGGAGACTTTCCAATCACCTTAAGATAATTATCTCCTCTTCTTGTTACAAGAACTATTTTTCATTCATTAACCATGAAATAATCTCTTGACTCTTTCTTAACGACCATATTCATTACGAAAACAATTTCCATGAATCGTCTATAACATGAATTCATTCAATTGCAAAAAACAATAGAGTTCTTGACCTTGAATTGCATTTTTTATTGATATTAATTGGTTGAATTCTAAAATAAAGAGTACCTCCCATCATTTCTGGTTAGCAAATCGAATCATTTGATTCCAAACACACTTTTTGATAAAGCGATAATGAAATTGACATATGTTGCTAAACAATGAAGTATATTAATTAAATCAAACAAGTATTAACACCATTATTACTCCAAATCTGTTTGCGTCTATCAGCCAAATGAGTCATTCATCTTGGATAGCATTTCATGCCAATGTGAACTTATTTCATTTCTAAATAATGAGACTTTCTAATCACCTTAAGATAATTAGGCTCCTCTTCTTGTTACAAGAACTATTTTTCATTCATTAACCATTAAATAATCTATTAACTCTTTCTTAACGACCATATTCATTATGAAAACAATTTCCATGAATCGTCTATAACATGAATTCATTATATTGCATGAAACAATAGAGTTCTTGACCTTGAATTGCATTTCTTATTGATATTAATTGGTTGAATTCTAAAATAAAGAGTACCTCCCTTCATTTGTGGTTAGCAAGTCGAATCTTTTGATTCCAAACACACTTTTTGATAAAGCGATAATGAAATTGACATATGTTGCTAAACAATGAAGTATATTAATTAAATCAAACAAGTATTAACACCATTATTACTCCAAATATGTTTGCGTCTATCAGCCAAATGAGTCATTCGACTTCGATATCATGTCATGCCAATGTGAACTTATTGAATTACAAAATCATGAGACTTTCTAATCACCTTAAGATAATTAGGCTCCTCTTCTTGTTACAAGAACTATTTTTCATTCATTAACCATGAAATAATCTATTGACTCTTTCTTAACGACCATATTCATTACGAAAACAATTTCCATGAATCGTCTATAACATGAATTCATTCAATTCTAAGAAACAATAGAGTTCTTGACCTTGAATTGCATTTCTTATTGATATTAATTGGTTGAATTCTAAAATAAAGAGTACCTCCCATCATTTGTGGTTAGCAAGTCGAATCTATTGATTCCAAACACACTTTTTGATAAAGCGATAATGAAATTGACATATGTTGCTAAACAATGAAGAATATTAATTAAATCAAACAAGTATTAACACCATTATTACTCCAAATCCATTTGCGTCTATCAGCCAAATGAGTCATTCGTCTTGGATAGCATTTCATGCCAATGTAAACTTATTTGATTACTAAATAATGATACTTTCTAATCACCTTAAGATAATTATCTCCTCTTCTTGTTACAAGAACTATTTTTCATTCATTAACCATGAAGTAATCTATTGACTCTTTCTTAACGACCATATTCATTACGAAAACAATTTCCATGAATCGTCTATAACATGAATTCATTTAATTGCAAGAAACAATAGAGTTCTTGACATTGAATTGCATTTCTTATTGATATTAATTGGTTGAATTCTAAAATAAAGAGTACCTCCCGTCATTTGTGGTTAGCAAGTCGAATCTTTTGATTCCAAACACACTTTTTGATAAAGCGATAAGGAAATTGACATATGTTGCTAAACAATGAAGTATATTAATTAAATCAAACAAGTATTAACACCATTATTACTCCAAATCTGCTTGCGTCTATCAGCCAAATGAGTCATTCATCTTTGATTGCATTTCATGCCAATGTGAACTTATTTAATTTCTAAATAATGAGACTTTCTAATCACCTTAAGATAATTATCTCCTCTTCTTGTTACAAGAACTATTTTTCATTCATTAACCATGAAATAATCTATTGACTCTTTCTTAACGACCATATTCATTATGCAAACAATTTCCATGAATCGTCTATAACATGAATTCGTTCAATTGCAAGAAACAATAGAGTTCTTGACCTTGAATTGCATTTCTTATTGATATTAATTGGCTGAATTCTAAAATAAAGAGTACCTCCCAACATTTGTGGTTAGCAAGTCGAATCTTTTGATTCCAAACACACTTTTTGATAAAGCGATAATGAAATTGACATATGTTGCTAAACAATGAAGTATATTAATTAAATCAAACACGTATTAACACAATTATTACTCCAAATCTATCTGCGTCAATCAGCCACATGAGTCATTCGTCTTGGATAGCATTTCATGCCAATGTGAACTTATTTAATTACTAAATAATTAGACTTTCTAATCACCTTAAGATAATTAGGCTCCTCTTCTGGTTACAAGAACTATTTTTTTATCAATTGACCATGAAATTATATGTTGACTCTTTCTTAACGACTATATTCATTATGAAAACAATTTCCATGAATCGTCTATAATATGAACTCATTCAATTGCAACAAAAAATAAAATTCCTGATCTTCAATTGCATCTCTTATTGATATGAATTGGTTGAATTCTAAAATAAAGAGTACCTCCCATCATTTGTGGTTAGCAAGTCAAATCTTTTGATTCCAAACACACTTTTTGATAACGCGATAATGAAATTGACATATGTTGCTAAACAATGAAGTATATTAATTAAATCAAACAAGTATTAACACCATTATTACTCCAAATCCATTTGCGTCTATCAGCCAAATGAGTCATTCGTCTTGGATAGCATTTCATGCCAATGTGAACTTATTTAATTTCTAAATAATGAGACTTTCTAATCACCTTAAGATAATTAGGCACCTCTTCTTGTTACACGAACTATTTTTCATTCATTAACAATGAAATAATCTATTGACTCTTTCTTAACGACCATATTAATTACGAAAACAAATTCCATGAATCGTCTATAACATGAATTCATTCAATTGCAAGAAACAATAGAGTTCTTGACCTTGAATTGCATTTCCTATTGATATTAATTGGTTGAATTCTAAAATAAAGAGTACCTCCCATCATTTGTGGTTAGCAAGTCGAATCATTTGATTCCAAACACACTTTTTGATAAAGCGATAATGAAATTGACATATGTTGCTAAACAATGAAGTATATTATTAATTAAATCAAACAAGTATTAACACCATTATTACTCCAAATCTGTTTGCGTCTATCAGCCAAATGAGTCATTCGTCTTGGATAGCATTTCATGCCAATGTGAACTTATTTCATTTCTAAATAATGAGATTTTCTAATCACCTTAAGATAATTAGGCTCCTCTTCTTGTTACAAGAACTATTTTTCATTCATTAACCATGAAATAATCTATTAACTCTTTCTTAACGACCATATTCATTACGAAAACAATTTCCATGAATCGTCTATAACATGAATTCATTATATTGCAAGAAACAATAGAGTTCTTGACCTTGAATTGCATTTCTTATTGATATTAATTGGTTGAATTCTAAAATAAAGAGTACCTCCCTTCATTTGTGGTTAGCAAGTCGAATCTTTTGATTCCAATCACACTTTTTGATAAAGCGATAATGAAATTGACATATGTTGCTAAACAATGAAGTATATTAATTAAATCAAACAAGTATTAACACCATTATTACTCCAAATATGTTTGTGTCTATCAGCCAAATGAGTCATTCGACTTGGATATCATGTCATGCCAATGTGAACTTATTGAATTACAAAATGATGAGACTTTCTAATCACCTTAAGATAATTAGGCTCCTCTTCTTGTTACAAGAACTATTTTTCATTCTTTAACCATGAAATAATCTATTGACTCTTTCTTAACGACCATATTCATTACGAAAACAATTTCCATGAATCGTCTATAACATGAATTCATTCAATTCTAAGAAACAATAGAGTTCTTGACCTTGAATTGCATTTCTTATTGATATTAATTGGTTGAATTCTAAAATAAAGAGTACCTCCCATCATTTGTGGTTAGCAAGTCGAATCTGTTGATTCCAAACACACTTTTTGATAAAGCGATAATGAAATGGACATATGTTGCTAAACAATGAAGTATATTAATTAAATCAAACAAGTATTAACACCATTATTACTCCAAATCCATTTGCGTCTATCAGCCAAATGAGTCATTCGTCTTGGATAGCATTTCATGCCAATGTAAACTTATTTGATTACTAAATAATGAGACTTTCTAATCACCTTAAGATAATTATCTCCTCTTCTTGTTACAAGAACTATTTTTCATTCATTAACCATGAAGTAATCTTTTGACTCTTTCTTAACGACCATATTCATTACGAAAACAATTTCCATGAATCGTCTATAACATGAATTCATTTAATTGCAAGAAACAATAGAGTTCTTGACCTTGAATTGCATTTCTTATTGATATTAATTGGTTGAATTCTAAAATAAAGAGTACCTCCCGTCATTTGTGGTTAGCAAGTCGAATCTTTTGATTCCAAACACACTTTTTGATAAAGCGATAAGGAAATTGACATATGTTGCTAAACAATGAAGTATATTAATTAAATCAAACAAGTATTAACACCATTATTACTCCCAAATCTGTTTGCGTCTATCAGCCAAATGAGTCATTCATCTTGGATTGCATTTCATGCCAATGTGAACTTATTTAATTTCTAAATAATGAGACTTTCTAATCACCTTAAGATAATTATCTCCTCTTCTTGTTACAAGAACTATTTTTCATTCATTAACCATGAAATAATCTATTGACTCTTTCTTAACGACCATATTCATTACGAAAACAATTTCCATGAATCGTCTATAACATGAATTCGTTCAATTGCAAGAAACAATAGAGTTCTTGACCTTGAATTGCATTTCTTATTGATATTAATTGTCTGAATTCTAAAATAAAGAGTACCTCCCATCATTTGTGGTTAGCAAGTCAAATCTTTTGATTCCAAACACACTTTTTGATAAAGCGATAATGAAATTGACATATGTTGCTAAACAATGAAGTATATTAATTAAATCAAACAAGTATTAACACAATTATTACTCCAAATCTATTTGCGTCAATCAGCCAAATGAGTTTCATTCGTCTTGGATAGCATTTCATGCCAATGTGAACTTATTTAATTACTAAATAATTAGACTTTCTAATCACCTTAAGATAATTAGGCTCCTCTTCTGGTTACAAGAACTATTTTTTTATCAATTGACCATGAAATTATATGTTGACTCTTTCTTAACGACTATATTCATTATGAAAACAATTTCCATGAATCGTCTATAATATGAACTCATTCAATTGCAACAAAAAATAGAATTCCTGATCTTCAATTGCATCTCTTATTGATATGAATTGGTTGAATTCTAAAATAAAGAGTACCTCCCATCATTTGTGGTTAGCAAGTCAAATCTTTTGATTCCAAACACACTTTTTGATAACGCGATAATGAAATTGACATATGTTGCTAAACAATGAAGTATATTAATTAAATCAAACAAGTATTAACACCATTATCACTCCAAATCTGTTTGCGTCTATCATCCAAATGAGTCATTCGTCTTGGATAGCATTTCATGCCAATGTGAACTTATTTAATTACTAAATAATGAGACTTTCTAATCACCTTAAGATAATTATCTCCTCTTCTTGTGACAAGAACTATTTTTCATTCATTAACCATGAAAATAATCTATTGACTCTTTCTTAACGACCATATTAATTACGAAAAAAAATTCCATGAATCGTCTATAACATGAATTCATTCAATTGCAAGAAACAATAGAGTTCTTGACCTTGAATTGCATTTCTTATTGATATTAATTGGTTGAATTCTAAAATAAAGAGTACCTCCCATCATTTGTGGTTAGCAAGTCGAATCATTTGATTCCAAGCACACTTTTTGATAAAGCCATAACGAAATTGACATATGTTGCAAAACAATGAAGTATATTAATTAAATCAAACAAGTATTAACACCATTATTACTCCAAATCTGTTTGCGTCTATCAGCCAAATGAGTCATTCATCTTGGATATCATTTCATGCCAATGTGAACTTATTTAATTATTAAATAATGAGACTTTCTAATCACCTTAAGATAATTATCTCCTCTTCTTGTTACAAGAACTATTTTTCATTCATTAACCATGAAATAATACATTGACTCTTTCTTAACGACCATATTCTTTACGAAAACAAATTCCATGAATCGTCTATAACATGAATTCATTCAATTGCAAGAAACAATAGAGTTGTTGACCTTGAATTGCATTTCTTATTGATATTAATTGGTTGAATTCTAAAATAAAGAGTACCTCCCATCATTTGTGGTTAGCAAGTCGAATCATTTGATTTCAAGCACACTTTTTGATAAAGCCATAACGAAATTGACATATGTTGCAAAACAATGAAGTATATTAATTAAATTAAACAAGTATTAACACCATTATTACTCCAAATCTGTTTGCGTCTATCAGCCAAATGAGTCATTCGTCTTGGATAGCATTTCATGCCAATGTGAACTTATTTAATTACTAAATATTTAGACTTTGTAATCACCTTAAGATAATTAGGCTCCTCTTCTGGTTACAAGAACTATTTTTTTATCAATTGACCATGAAATTATATGTTGACTCTTTCTTAACGACTTTATTCATTATGAAAACAATTTCCATGAATCGTCTATAATATGAACTCATTCAATTGCAACAAAAAATAGAATTCCCGATCTTCAATTGCATCTCTTATTGATATTAATTGGTTGAATTCTAAAATAAAGAGTACCTCCCATCATTTGTGGTTAGCAAGTCGAATCTTTTGATTCCAAACACACTTTTTGATAAAGCGATAATGAAATTGACATATGTTGCTAAACAATGAAGTATATTAATTAAATCAAACAAGTATTAACACCATTATTACTCCAAATCTGTTTGCGTCTATCAGCCAAATGAGTCATTCGTCTTGGATAGCATTTCATGCCAATGTGAACTAATTTAATTTCTAAATAATGAGACTTTCTAATCACCTTAAGATAATTAGGCTCCTCTTCTTGTTACAAGAACTATTTTTCATTCATTAACCATGAAATAATCTATTGACTCTTTCTTAAGAACCATATTCATTACGAAAACAATTTCCATTAATTGTCTATAACATGAATTCATTCAATTGCAACAAAAAATAGAATTCTCGATCATGAATTGCATCTCTTATTGATATTAATTGGTTGAATTCTAAAATAAAGAGTACCTCCCATCATTTCTGGTTAGCAAGTCGAATCATTTGATTCCAACCACCCTTTTTGATAAAGCCATAACGAAATTGACATATGTTGCAAAACAATGAAAGTATATTAATTAAATCAGACAAGTATTAACACCATTATTACTCCAAATCTGTATGCGTCCATCAGCCAAATGAGTCATTCGTGTTGGATAGCATTTCATGCCAATGTGAACTTATTTAATTACTAAATAATGAGGCTTTCTAATCACCTTAAGATAATTAGGCTCCTCTTCTGGTTACAAGAACTATTTTTTATGCATTGACGATGAAATTATATGTTGACTCGTTCTTAACGACTATATTCATTATGAAAACAATTTCCATGAATCGTCTATAACATGAATTCATTCAATTGCAACAAAAAATAGAATTCTCGATCATCAATTGCATCTCTTATTGATATTAATTGGTTGAATTCTAAAATAAAGAGTTCCTCCCATCATTTGTGGTTAGCAAGTCGAATCTTTTGATTCCAAACACACTTTTTGATAAAGCGATAATGAAATTGACATATGTTGCTAAACAATGAAGTATATTAATTAAATCAAACAAGTATTAACACCATTATTACTCCAAATCCATTTGCGTCTATCAGACAAATGAGTCATTCGTCTTGGATAGCATTTCATGCCAATGTAAACTTATTTGATTACTAAATAATGATACTTTCTAATCACCTTAAGATAATTATCTCCTCTTCTTGTTACAAGAGCTATTTTTCATTCATTAACCATGAAGTAATCTATTGACTCTTTCTTAACGACCATATTCATTATGAAAACAATTTCCATGAATCGTCTATAACATGAATTCGTTCAATTGCAAGAAACAATAGAGTTCTTGACCTTGAATTGCATTTCTTATTGATATTAATTGGCTGAATTCTAAAATAAAGAGTACCTCCCAACATTTGTGGTTAGCAAGTCGAATCTTTTGATTCCAAACACACTTTTTGATAAAGCGATAATGAAATTGACATATGTTGCTAAACAATGAAGTATATTAATTAAATCAAACACGTATTAACACAATTATTACTCCAAATCTATCTGCGTCAATCAGCCACATGAGTCATTCGTCTTGGATAGCATTTCATGCCAATGTGAACTTATTTAATTACTAAATAATTAGACTTTCTAATCACCTTAAGATAATTAGGCTCCTCTTCTGGTTACAAGAACTATTTTTTTATCAATTGACCATGAAATTATATGTTGACTCTTTCTTAACGACTATATTCATTATGAAAACAATTTCCATGAATCGTCTATAATATGAACTCATTCAATTGCAACAAAAAATAAAATTCCTGATCTTCAATTGCATCTCTTATTGATATGAATTGGTTGAATTCTAAAATAAAGAGTACCTCCCATCATTTGTGGTTAGCAAGTCAAATCTTTTGATTCCAAACACACTTTTTGATATCGCGATAATGAAATTGACATATGTTGCTAAACAATGAAGTATATTAATTAAATCAAACAAGTATTAACACCATTATTACTCCAAATCCATTTGCGTCTATCAGCCAAATGAGTCATTCGTCTTGGATAGCATTTCATGCCAATGTGAACTTATTTAATTTCTAAATAATGAGACTTTCTAATCACCTTAAGATAATTAGGCACCTCTTCTTGTTACAAGAACTATTTTTCATTCATTAACAATGAAATAATCTATTGACTCTTTCTTAACGACCATATTAATTACGAAAACAAATTCCATGAATCGTCTATAACATGAATTCATTCAATTGCAAGAAACAATAGAGTTCTTGACCTTGAATTGCATTTCCTATTGATATTAATTTGTTGAATTCTAAAATAAAGAGTACCTCCCATCATTTGTGGTTAGCAAGTCGAATCATTTGATTCCAAACACACTTTTTGATAAAGCGATAATGAAATTGACATATGTTGCTAAACAATGAAGTATATTAATTAAATCAAACAAGTATTAACACCATTATTACTCCAAATCTGTTTGCGTCTATCAGCCAAATGAGTCATTCGTCTTGGATAGCATTTCATGCCAATGTGAACTTATTTCATTTCTAAATAATGAGATTTTCTAATCACCTTAAGATAATTAGGCTCCTCTTCTTGTTACAAGAACTATTTTTCATTCATTAACCATGAAATAATCTATTAACTCTTTCTTAACGACCATATTCATTACGAAAACAATTTCCATGAATCGTCTATAACATGAATTCATTATATTGCAAGAAACAATAGAGTTCTTGACCTTGAATTGCATTTCTTATTGATATTAATTGGTTGAATTCTAAAATAAAGAGTACCTCCCTTCATTTGTGGTTAGCAAGTCGAATCTTTTGATTCCAATCACACTTTTTGATAAAGCGATAATGAAATTGACATATGTTGCTAAACAATGAAGTATATTAATTAAATCAAACAAGTATTAACACCATTATTACTCCAAATATGTTTGTGTCTATCAGCCAAATGAGTCATTCGACTTGGATATCATGTCATGCCAATGTGAACTTATTGAATTACAAAATCATGAGACTTTCTAATCACCTTAAGATAATTAGGCTCCTCTTCTTGTTACAAGAACTATTTTTCATTCTTTAACCATGAAATAATCTATTGACTCTTTCTTAACGACCATATTCATTACGAAAACAATTTCCATGAATCGTCTATAACATGAATTCATTCAATTCTAAGAAACAATAGAGTTCTTGACCTTGAATTGCATTTCTTATTGATATTAATTGGTTGAATTCTAAAATAAAGAGTACCTCCCATCATTTGTGGTTAGCAAGTCGAATCTGTTGATTCCAAACACACTTTTTGATAAAGCGATAATGAAATGGACATATGTTGCAAAACAATGAAGTATATTAATTAAATCAAACAAGTATTAACACCATTATTACTCCAAATCCATTTGCGTCTATCAGCCAAATGAGTCATTCGTCTTGGATAGCATTTCATGCCAATGTAAACTTATTTGATTACTAAATAATGAGACTTTCTAATCACCTTAAGATAATTATCTCCTCTTCTTGTTACAAGAACTATTTTTCATTCATTAACCATGAAGTAATCTTTTGACTCTTTCTTAACGACCATATTCATTACGAAAACAATTTCCATGAATCGTCTATAACATGAATTCATTTAATTGCAAGAAACAATAGAGTTCTTGACCTTGAATTGCATTTCTTATTGATATTAATTGGTTGAATTCTAAAATAAAGAGTACCTCCCGTCATTTGTGGTTAGCAAGTCGAATCTTTTGATTCCAAACACACTTTTTGATAAAGCGATAAGGAAATTGACATATGTTGCTAAACAATGAAGTATATTAATTAAATCAAACAAGTATTAACACCATTATTACTCCAAATCTGTTTGCGTCTATCAGCCAAATGAGTCATTCATCTTGGATTGCATTTCATGCCAATGTGAACTTATTTAATTTCTAAATAATGAGACTTTCTAATCACCTTAAGATAATTATCTCCTCTTCTTGTTACAAGAACTATTTTTCATTCATTAACCATGAAATAATCTATTGACTCTTTCTTAACGACCATATTCATTACGAAAACAATTTTCATGAATCGTCTATAACATGAATTCGTTCAATTGCAAGAAACAATAGAGTTCTTGACCTTGAATTGCATTTCTTATTGATATTAATTGTCTGAATTCTAAAATAAAGAGTACCTCCCATCATTTGTGGTTAGCAAGTCAAATCTTTTGATTCCAAACACACTTTTTGATAAAGCGATAATGAAATTGACATATGTTGCTAAACAATGAAGTATATTAATTAAATCAAACAAGTATTAACACAATTATTACTCCAAATCTATTTGCGTCAATCAGCCAAATGAGTCATTCGTCTTGGATAGCATTTCATGCCAATGTGAACTTATTTAATTACTAAATAATTAGACTTTCTAATCACCTTAAGATAATTAGGCTCCTCTTCTGGTTACAAGAACTATTTTTTTATCAATTGACCATGAAATTATATGTTGACTCTTTCTTAACGACTATATTCATTATGAAAACAATTTCCATGAATCGTCTATAATATGAACTCATTCAATTGCAACAAAAAATAGAATTCCTGATCTTCAATTGCATCTCTTATTGATATGAATTGGTTGAATTCTAAAATAAAGAGTACCTCCCATCATTTGTGGTTAGCAAGTCAAATCTTTTGATTCCAAACACACTTTTTGATAACGCGATAATGAAATTGACATATGTTGCTAAACAATGAAGTATATTAATTAAATCAAACAAGTATTAACACCATTATCACTCCAAATCTGTTTGCGTCTATCATCCAAATGAGTCATTCGTCTTGGATAGCATTTCATGCCAATGTGAACTTATTTAATTACTAAATAATGAGACTTTCTAATCACCTTAAGATAATTATCTCCTCTTCTTGTGACAAGAACTATTTTTCATTCATTAACCATGAAATAATCTATTGACTCTTTCTTAACGACCATATTAATTACGAAAAAAAATTCCATGAATCGTCTATAACATGAATTCATTCAATTGCAAGAAACAATAGAGTTCTTGACCTTGAATTGCATTTCTTATTGATATTAATTGGTTGAATTCTAAAATAAAGAGTACCTCCCATCATTTGTGGTTAGCAAGTCGAATCATTTGATTCCAAGCACACTTTTTGATAAAGCCATAACGAAATTGACATATGTTGCAAAACAATGAAGTATATTAATTAAATCAAACAAGTATTAACACCATTATTACTCCAAATCTGTTTGCGTCTATCAGCCAAATGAGTCATTCATCTTGGATATCATTTCATGCCAATGTGAACTTATTTAATTATTAAATAATGAGACTTTCTAATCACCTTAAGATAATTATCTCCTCTTCTTGTTACAAGAACTATTTTTCATTCATTAACCATGAAATAATACATTGACTCTTTCTTAACGACCATATTCTTTACGAAAACAAATTCCATGAATCGTCTATAACATGAATTCATTCAATTGCAAGAAACAATAGAGTTGTTGACCTTGAATTGCATTTCTTATTGATATTAATTGGTTGAATTCTAAAATAAAGAGTACCTCCCATCATTTGTGGTTAGCAAGTCGAATCATTTGATTTCAAGCACACTTTTTGATAAAGCCATAACGAAATTGACATATGTTGCAAAACAATGAAGTATATTAATTAAATTAAACAAGTATTAACACCATTATTACTCCAAATCTGTTTGCGTCTATCAGCCAAATGAGTCATTCGTCTTGGATAGCATTTCATGCCAATGTGAACTTATTTAATTACTAAATATTTAGACTTTCTAATCACCTTAAGATAATTAGGCTCCTCTTCTGGTTACAAGAACTATTTTTTTATCAATTGACCATGAAATTATATGTTGACTCTTTCTTAACGACTTTATTCATTATGAAAACAATTTCCATGAATCGTCTATAATATGAACTCATTCAATTGCAACAAAAAATAGAATTCCCGATCTTCAATTGCATCTCTTATTGATATTAATTGGTTGAATTCTAAAATAAAGAGTACCTCCCATCATTTGTGGTTAGCAAGTCAAATCTTTTGATTCCAAACACACTTTTTGATAAAGCGATAATGAAATTGACATATGTTGCTAAACAATGAAGTATATTAATTAAATCAAACAAGTATTAACACCATTATTACTCCAAATCTATTTGCGTCTATCAGCCAAATGAGTCATTCGTCTTGGATAGCATTTCATGCCAATGTGAACTAATTTAATTTCTAAATAATGAGACTTTCTAATCACCTTAAGATAATTAGGCTCCTCTTCTTGTTACAAGAACTATTTTTCATTCATTAACCATGAAATAATCTATTGACTCTTTCTTAAGAACCATATTCATTACGAAAACAATTTCCATGAATTGTCTATAACATGAATTCATTCAATTGCAACAAAAAATAGAATTCTCGATCATGAATTGCATCTCTTATTGATATTAATTGGTTGAATTCTAAAATAAAGAGTACCTCCCATCATTTCTGGTTAGCAAGTCGAATCATTTGATTCCAACCACCCTTTTTGATAAAGCCATAACGAAATTGACATATGTTGCAAAACAATGAAGTATATTAATTAAATCAGACAAGTATTAACACCATTATTACTCCAAATCTGTATGCGTCCATCAGCCAAATGAGTCATTCGTGTTGGATAGCATTTCATGCCAATGTGAACTTATTTAATTACTAAATAATGAGGCTTTCTAATCACCTTAAGATAATTAGGCTCCTCTTCTGGTTACAAGAACTATTTTTTATGCATTGACGATGAAATTATATGTTGACTCGTTCTTAACGACTATATTCATTATGAAAACAATTTCCATGAATCGTCTATAACATGAATTCATTCAATTGCAACAAAAAATAGAATTCTCGATCATCAATTGCATCTCTTATTGATATTAATTGGTTGAATTCTAAAATAAAGAGTTCCTCCCATCATTTGTGGTTAGCAAGTCGAATCTTTTGATTCCAAACACACTTTTTGATAAAGCGATAATGAAATTGACATATGTTGCTAAACAATGAAGTATATTAATTAAATCAAACAAGTATTAACACCATTATTACTCCAAATCTGTTTGCGTCTATCAGCGAAATGAGTCATTCGTCTTGGATAGAATTTCATGCCAATGTGAACTTATTTAATTACTAAATAATGAGACTTTCTAATCAGCTTAAGATAATTATCTCCGCTTCTTGTTACAAGAACTATTTTTCATTCATTAACCTTGAAATAATCTATTGACTCTTTCTTAACGACTATATTCATTATGAAAACAATTTCCATGAATCGTGTATAACATGAATTCATTCAATTGCAACAAAAAATAGAATTCTCGATCATGAATTGCATCTCTTATTCATATTAATTGTTTGAATTCTAAAATAAAGAGTACCTCCCATCATTTGTGGTTAGCAAGTCGAATCTTTTGATTCGAAATACACTTTTTGATAAAACGATAATGAAATTGACATATGTTGCTAAACAATGAAGTATATTAATTAAATCAAACAAGTAATAACACCATTATTACACCAAATCTGTTTGCATCTATCAGCCAAATGAGTCATTCGTCTTGGATAGCATTTCATGCCAATGTGAACTTATTTAATTACTAAATAATGAGACTTTCTAATCACCTTAAGATAATTATCTCCTCTTCTTGTTACAAGAACTATTTTTCATTCATTAACCATGAAATAATCTATTTACTCATTCTTAACGACCATATTCATTACGAAAACAACTTCCATGAATTTTATATAACATGAATTCATTCAATTGCAAGAAACAATTGAGTTCTTGACCTTGAATTGCATTTCTTATTAATATTAATTGGTTGAATTCTAAAATAAAGAGTACCTCCTATCATTTGTGGTTAGCAAGTCGAATCTTTTGATTCCAAACACACTTTTTGATAAAGCGATAATGAAATTGACATATGTTGCTAAACAATGAAGTATATTAATTAAATCAAACAAGTATTAACACCATTATTACTCCAAATCTGTTTGCGTCTATCAGCTAAATGAGTCATTCGTCTTGCATAGAATTTCATGCCAATGTGACTTATTTAATTACTAAATAATGAGACTTTCTAATCACCTTAAGATAATTATCTCCTCTTCTTGTTACAAGAACTATTTTTCATTCATTAACCTTGAAATAATCTATTGACTCTTTCTTAACGACTATATTCATTATGAAAACAATTTCCATGAATCGTGTATAACATGAATTCATTCAATTGCAACAAAAAATAGAATTCTCGATCATGAATTGCATCTCTTATTCATATTAATTGTTTGAATTCTAAAATAAAGAGTACCTCCCATCATTTGTGGTTAGCAAGTCGAATCTTTTGATTCGAAATACACTTTTTGATAAAGCGATAATGAAATTGACATATGTTGCTAAACAATGAAGCATATTAATTAAATCAAACAAGTAATAACACCATTATTACACGAAATCTGTTTGCATCTATCAGCCAAATGAGTCATTCGTCTTGGATAGCATTTCATGCCAATGTGAACTTATTTAATTACTAAATAATGAGACTTTCTAATCACCTTAAGATAATTATCTCCTCTTCTTGTTACAAGAACTATTTTTCATTCATTAACCATGAAATAATCTATTTACTCATTCTTAACGACCATATTCATTACGAAAACAACTTCAATGAATTTTATATAACATGAATTCATTCAATTGCAAGAAACAATTGAGTTCTTGACCTTGAATTGCATTTCTTATTAATATTAATTGGTTGAATTCTAAAATAAATAGTACCTCCTATCATTTGTGGTTAGCAAGTCGAATCTTTTGATTCCAAACACACTTTTTGATAAAGCGATAATGAAATTGACATATGTTACTAAACAATGAAGTATATTAATTAAATCAAACAAGTATTAACACCATTATTACTCCTAATCTGTTTGCGTCTATCAGCCAAATGAGTCATTCGTCTTGGATAGCATTTCATGCCAATGTGAACTTCTTTAATTTCTAAATAATGAGACTTTCTAATCACCTTAAGATAATTAGGCTCCTCTTCCTGTTACAAGAACTATTTTTCATTCATTAACCATGAAATAATCTATTGACTCTTTCTTAACGACCATATTCATTACGAAAACAATTTCCATGAATCGTCTATAACATGAATTCATTCAATTGCAAGAAACAATAGAGTTCTTGACCTTGACTTGCATTTCTTATTGATATTAATTGGTTGAATTCTAAAATAAAGAGTACGTCAGAATATTTGTGGTTAGCAAGTTGAATCTTATGATTCCAAACACACTTTTTGATAAAGCGATAAAGAAATTGACATATGTTGCTAAACAATGAAGTATATTAATTAAATCAAACAAGTATTAACACCATTATTACTCCAAATCCATTTGCGTCTATCAGCCAAATGAGTCATTCGTCTTGGATAGCATTTCATGCCAATGTGAACTTATTTAATTACTAAATAATGAGACTTTCTAATCACCTTAAGATAATTATGTCCTCCTCTTGTTACAAGAACTATTTTTCATTCATTAACCATGAAATAATCTATTGACTCTTTCTTAACGACCATATTCATTACGAAAACAATTTCCATGAATCGTCTATAACATGAATTCATTCGATTGCAAGAAACAATAGAGTTCTTGACTTTGAATTGCATTTCTTATTTATATTAATTGGTTGAATTCTAAAATAAAGAGTACCTCCCATCATTTGTGGTTAGCAAGTCGAATCTTTTGATTCCAAACACACTTTTTGATAAAGCGATAATGAAATTGACATATGTTGCTAAACAATGAAGTATATTAATTAAATCAAACAAGTATTAACACCATTATTACTCCAAATCTGTTTGCGTCTATCAGCCAAATGAGTCATTCGTCTTGGATATCATTTCATGCCAATGTGAACTTATTTAATTACTACATAATGAGACTTTCTAATCACCTTAAGATAATTATCTCCTCTTCTTGTTACAAGAACTATTTTTCATTCATTAACCATGAAATAATCTATTGACTCTTTCTTAACGACCATATTCATTACGAAAACAATTTCCATGAATCGTCTATAACATGAATTCATTCAATTGCAAGAAACAATAGAGTTCTTGACCTTGAATTGCATTTCTTATTGATATTGATTGGTTGAATTCTAAAATAAAGAGTACCTCCCATCATTTGTGTTTCGCATGTCGAATCTTTTGATTCCAAACACACTTTTTGATAAAGCGATAATGAAATTGACATATGTTGCTAAACAATGAAGTATATTAATTAAATCAAACAAGTATTAACACCATTATTACTCCAAATCCATTTGCGTCTATCAGCCAAATGAGTCATTCGTCTTGGATAGCATTTCATGCCAATGTGAACTTATTTAATTACTAAATAATGAGACTTTCTAATCACCTTAAGATAATTATGTCCTCCTCTTGTTACAAGAACTATTTTTCATTCATTAACCATGAAATAATCTATTGACTCTTTCTTAACGACCATATTCATTACGAAAACAATTTCCATGAATCGTCTATAACATGAATTCATTCGATTGCAAGAAACAATAGAGTTCTTGACTTTGAATTGCATTTCTTATTTATATTAATTGGTTGAATTCTAAAATAAAGAGTACCTCCCATCATTTGTGGTTAGCAAGTCGAATCTTTTGATTCCAAACACACTTTTTGATAAAGCGATAATGAAATTGACATATGTTGCTAAACAATGAAGTATATTAATTAAATCAAACAAGTATTAACACCATTATTACTCCAAATCTGTTTGCGTCTATCAGCCAAATGAGTCATTCGTCTTGGATATCATTTCATGCCAATGTGAACTTATTTAATTACTAAATAATGAGACTTTCTAATCACCTTAAGATAATTATCTCCTCTTCTTGTTACAAGAACTATTTTTCATTCATTAACCATGAAATAATCTATTGACTCTTTCTTAACGACCATATTCATTACGAAAACAATTTCCATGAATCGTCTATAACATGAATTCATTCAATTGCAAGAAACAATAGAGTTCTTGACCTTGAATTGCATTTCTTATTGATATTGATTGGTTGAATTCTAAAATAAAGAGTACCTCCCATCATTTGTGTTTCGCATGTCGAATCTTTTGATTCCAAACACACTTTTTGATAAAGCGATAATGAAATTGACATATGTTGCTAAACAATGAAGTATATTAATTAAATCATACAAGTATTAACACCATTATTACTCCAAATCTGTTTGCGTCTATCAGCCAAATGAGTCATTCGTCTTGGATATCATTTCATGCTAATGTGAACTTACTTAATTACTAAATAATGAGACTTTCTAATCACCTTAAGATAATTATCTCCTCTTCTTGTTACAAGAACTATTTTTCATTCATTAACCATGAAATAATCTATTGATTCTTTCTTAACGACCATATTCATTACGAAAACAATTTCCATGAATCGTCCATAACACGAATTCATTCGATTGCAAGAAACAATAGAGTTCTTGACCTTGAATTGCATTTCTTATTGATATTAATTTTTTGAATTCTAAAATAAAGAGTACCTCCCATCATTTGTGGTTAGCAAGTCGAATCTTTTGATTCCAAACACACTTTTTGATAAAGCGATAATGAAATTGACATATGTTGCTAAACAATGAAGTATATTAATTAAATCAAACAAGTATTAACACCATTATTACTCCAAATCTGTTGGCGTCTATCAGCCAAATGAGTCATTCGTCTTGGATATCATGTCATGCCAATGTGAAATTATTTAATTACTAAATAATGAGACTTTCTAATCACCTTAATATAATTATCTCCTCTTCTTGTTACAAGAACTATTTTTCATTCTTTAACGATGAAATAATCTATTGACTCTTTCTTAACAACCATATTCATTACGAAAATAATTTCCATGAATCGTCTATAACACGAATTCATTCAATTGCAAGAAACAATAGAGTTCTTGACCTTGAATTGCATTTCTTATTGATATTAATTGGTTGAATTCTAAAATAAAGAGTACCTCCCATCATTTGTGGTTAGCAAGTCGAATCTTTTGATTCCAAACACACTTTTTGATAAAGCGATAATGAAATTGACATATGTTGCTAAACAATGAAGTATATTAATTAAATCAAACAAGTATTAACACCATTATTACTCCAAATCTGTTGGCGTCTATCAGCCAAATGAGTCATTCGTCTTGGATATCATGTCATGCCAATGTGAAATTATTTAATTACTAAATAATGAGACTTTCTAATCACCTTAATATAATTATCTCCTCTTCTTGTTACAAGAACTATTTTTCATTCTTTAACCATGAAATAATCTATTGACTCTTTCTTAACAACCATATTCATTACGAAAATAATTTCCATGAATCGTCTATAACATGAATTCATTCAATTGCAAGAAACAATAGAGTTCTTGACCTTGAATTGCATTTCTTATTGATATTAATTGGTTGAATTCTAAAATAAAGAGTACCTCCCATCATTTGTGGTTAGCAAGTCGAATCTTTTGATTCCAAACACACTTTTTGATAAAGCGATAATGAAATTGACATATGTTGCTAAACAATGAAGTATATTAATTAAATCAAATAAGTATTAACACCATTATTACTCCAAATCTATTTGCGTCTATCAGCCAAATGAGTCATTCGTCTTGGATTTCATTTCATGCCAATGTGAACTTATTTAATTACTAAATAATGAGACTTTCTAATCACCTTAAGATAATTATCTCCTCTTCTTGTTACAAGAACTATTTTTCATTCATTAACCATGAAATAATCTATTGACTCTTTCTTAACGACCATATTCATTACGAAAACAATTTCCATGAATCGTCTATAACATGAATTCATTCAATTGCAAGAAACAATAGAGTTCTTGACCTTGAATTGCATATCTTATTGATATTGATTGGTTGAATTCTAAAATAAAGAGTACCTCCCGTCATTTGTGTTTCGCATGTCGAATCTTTTGATTCCAAACACACTTTTTGATAAAGCGATAATGAAATTGATATATGTTGCTAAACAATGAAGTATATTAATTAAATCATACAAGTATTAACACCATTATTACTCCAAATCTGTTTGCGTCTATCAGCCAAATGAGTCATTCGTCTTGGATATCATTCCATGCCAATGTGAACTTATTTAATTACTAAATAATGAGACTTTCTAATCACCTTAAGATAATTATCTCCTCTTCTTGTTACAAGAACTATTTTTCATTCATTAACCATGAAATAATCTATTGACTCTTTCTTAACGACCATATTCATTACGAAAACAATTTCCATGAATCGTCTATAACATGAATTCATTCGATTGCAAGAAACAATAGAGTTCTTGACCTTGAATTGCATTTCTTATTGATATTAATTGTTTGAATTCTAAAATAAAGAGTACCTCCCATCATTTGTGGTTAGCAAGTCGAATCTTTTGATTCCAAACACACTTTTTGATAAAGCGATAATGAAATTGACATATGTTGCTAAACAATGAAGTATATTAATTAAATCAAACAAGTATTAACACCATATTACTCCAAATCTGTTTGCGTCTATCAGCCAAATGAGTCATTCGTCTTGGATATCATGTCATGCCAATGTGAAATTATTTAATTACTAAATAATGAGACTTTCTAATCACCTTAAGATAATTAGGCTCCTCTTCTGGTTACAAGAATTATTTTTTTATCAATTGACCATGAAATTATATTCTGACTCTTTCTTAATGACTATATTCATTACGAAAACAATTTCCATGAATCGTCTATAACATGAATTCATTTAATTGCAAGAAACAATAGAGTTCTTGACCTTGAATTGCATTTCTTATTGATATTAATTGGTTGAATTCTAAAATAAAGAGTACCTCCCGTCATTTGTGGTTAGCAAGTCGAATCTTTTGATTCCAAACACACTTTTTGATAAAGCGATAAGGAAATTGACATATGTTGCTAAACAATGAAGTATATTAATTAAATCAAACAAGTATTAACACCATTATTACTCCAAATCTGTTTGCGTCTATCAGCCAAATGAGTCATTCATCTTGGATTGCATTTCATGCCAATGTGAACTTATTTAATTTCTAAATAATGAGACTTTCTAATCACCTTAAGATAATTATCTCCTCTTCTTGTTACAAGAACTATTTTTCATTCATTAACCATGAAATAATCTATTGACTCTTTCTTAACGACCATATTCATTACGAAAACAATTTCCATGAATCGTCTATAACATGAATTCGTTCAATTGCAAGAAACAATAGAGTTCTTGACCTTGAATTGCATTTCTTATTGATATTAATTGGCTAAATTCTAAAATAAAGAGTACCTCCCATCATTTGTGGTTAGCAAGTCGAATCTTTTGATTCCAAACACACTTTTTGATAAAGCGATAATGAAATTGACATATGTTGCTAAACAATGAAGTATATTAATTAAATCAAACAAGTATTAACACAATTATTACTCCAAATCTATTTGCGTCAATCAGCCAAATGAGTCATTCGTCTTGGATAGCATTTCATGCCAATGTGAACTTATTTAATTACTAAATAATTAGACTTTCTAATCACCCTTAAGATAATTAGGCTCCTCTTCTGGTTACAACAAGAACTATTTTTTTATCAATTGACCATGAAATTATATGTTGACTCTTTCTTAACGACTATATTCATTATGAAAACAATTTCCATGAATCGTCTATAATATGAACTCATTCAATTGCAACAAAAAATAGAATTCCTAATCTTCAATTGCATCTCTCTTATTGATATGAATTGGTTTGAATTCTAAAAATAAAGAGTACCTCCCATCATTTGTGGTTAGCAAGTCAAATCTTTTGATTCCAAACACACTTTTTGATAACGCGATAATGAAATTGACATATGTTGCTAAACAATGAAGTATATTAATTAAATCAAACAAGTATTAACACCATTATCACTCCAAATCTGTTTGCGTCTATCATCCAAATGAGTCATTCGTCTTGGATAGCATTTCATGCCAATGTGAACTTATTTAATTACTAAATAATGAGACTTTCTAATCACCTTAAGATAATTATCTCCTCTTCTTGTGACAAGAACTATTTTTCATTCATTAACCATGAAATAATCTATTGACTCTTTCTTAACGACCATATTAATTACGAAAAAAAATTCCATGAATCGTCTATAACATGAATTCATTCAATTGCAAGAAACAATACAGTTCTTGACCTTGAATTGCATTTCTTATTGATATTAATTGGTTGAATTCTAAAATAAAGAGTACCTCCCATCATTTGTGGTTAGCAAGTCGAATCATTTGATTCCAAGCACACTTTTTGATAAAGCCATAACGAAATTGACATATGTTGCAAAACAATGAAGTATATTAATTAAATCAAACAAGTATTAACACCATTATTACTCCAAATCTGTTTGCGTCTATCAGCCAAATGAGTCATTCATCTTGGATATCATTTCATGCCAATGTGAACTTTATTTAATTATTAAATAATGAGACTTTCTAATCACCTTAAGATAATTATCTCCTCTTCTTGTTACAAGAACTATTTTTCATTCATTAACCATGAAATAATACATTGACTCTTTCTTAACGACCATATTCTTTTACGAAAACAAATTTCCATGAATCGTCTATAACATGAATTCATTCAATTGCAAGAAACAATAGAGTTGTTGACCTTGAATTGCATTTCTTATTGATATTAAATTGGTTGAATTCTAAAATAAAGAGTACCTCCTATCATTTGTGGTTAGCAAGTCGAATCATTTGATTTCAAGCACACTTTTTGATAAAGCCATAACGAAATTGACATATGTTGCGCACAAAAAACAATGAAGTATATTAATTAAATTAAACAAGTATTAACACCATTATTACTCCAAATCTGGTTTGCGTCTATCAGCCAAATGAGTCATTCGTCTTGGATAGCATTTCATGCCAATGTGAACTTATTTAATTACTAAATATTTAGACTTTCTAATCACCTTAAGATAATTAGGCTCCTCTTCTGGTTTACAAGAACTATTTTTTTATCAATTGACCATGAAAATTATATGTTGACTCTTTCTTAACGACTTTATTCATTATGAAAAACAATTTCCATGAATCGTCTATAATATGAACTCATTCAATTGCAACAAAAAATAGAATTCCCGATCTTCAATTGCATCTCTTATTGATATTAATTGGTTGAATTCTAAAATAAAGAGTACCTCCCATCATTTGTGGTTAGCAAGTCGAATCTTTTGATTCCAAACACACTTCTTTTGATAAAGCGATAATGAAATTGACATATGTTGCTAAACAATGAAGTATATTAATTAAATCAAACAAGTATTAACACCATTATTACTCCAAATCTGTTTGCGTCTATCAGCCAAATGAGTCATTCGTCTTGGATAGCATTTCATGCCAATGTGAACTAATTTAATTTCTAAATAATGAGACTTTCTAATCACCTTAAGATAATTAGGCTCCTCTTCTTGTTACAGAGAACTTTATTTTTCATTCATTAACCATGAAATAATCTATTGACTCTTTCTTAAGAACCATATTCATTACGAAAACAATTTCCATGAATTGTCTATAACATGAATTCATTCAATTGCAAACAAAAAATAGAATTCTCGATCATGAATTGCATCTCTTATTGATATTAATTGGTTTTGGAATTCTAATAAATAAAGAGGTACCTCCCATCATTTCTTGGTTAGCATAGTCGAACATCATTTGATTCCAAAACCACCCTTCTTTGATTAAAAGCCATAACGAAATTGACATTATGTTGCACACAAAACAATGAAGGTATATTAATTAAATCAGACATCGGTATTAATCACCATTATTACTCCAAATCTTTTTTTTTTTTATGTATGCCGTTCCATCCAGCCAAATGAGTCATTCGTGGTTGGATAGCATTTCATTGCCATGGTGAAATTTATTTTAATTACTAAATACAGGAGGGCATCCTTCTAATCACCATTAAGATAATTAGGCTTCATCTTCTGGGTTACAAGGACTATTTTTTTTTATCAATTGACCGATGAAATTAGTATGTTTGACTCTTTCTTAACGACTATATTTCATTATGGAAAACAATTTCTCAATTTGAAACTCGTATATAACATGATTTCATTCAATTGCACACGAAAATATAGTATTCTCGGTCTATCTAATTGCATCCTCTTATTGATATTAATTGGTTGAGCGCTATATAACGAGGGGCTCCCATCATTTGGGGGGGGCAGTCGTATCTTTGATTTCCACAAACACTTTTGATTAAAGCAATATAGGGAAATTGATCATATGTTGCCTAAACAATGGAATATATTAATTAAATCAAAACCAGTACTTTACAACGCATTTATGTACTCCAAATCTGTTTGCTTCCATCAGCGAAAATGATTCTATTCTCGTCTTGGATTAAGAATTTCATGCCAATGGGAAACTTATTTTAAATAACTAAATATGTGACTTTCTAATCACCTTAAGATAATTTAGGCTCCTCTTCTTGATACAAGAACTTATTTTTAATGCATTGGACTTGAAATTATATGTTGACTTCTTTCTTAACGACTTTTATTCATTATGAAAACAATTTCCATGAATCGTGTACAACATGAAATTCATTTCAATTGCAACAAAAAAAAAAATAGAAATTCTCGATCATGTATTGCATCTCTTATTGATATAAATTAGTTTTGAAATTCTAAAATTAAAGAGTACCCTCCCATTTCATTTAGTGGTTTAGACAAGTCGAATCTTTTTTTGTTTGATTCCAAAACAACACTTTTTGATAAAAGCGAGTAATGAAATTGACATATGTTTGACTAAACCCATATGAAGTATATTAATTAAATTCAAACAAGTAATTAACACCCCATTATTACTGCCAAATATGTTTGCATCTATCAGCCAAATGAGGAGTCATTCGTCTTGGAATAAAGCATTTCATGCCCCAATGTGAACTTATAGTTAATTACGAAATAATGAGAGTCTTTCTAAAATCACCTTAAGATATTGGACACCTCCTCTTCTTGTTACAAGAACTAATTTGTTTTTCATTACATTAACCATGAAATAGATCTATTGAGCTCTTTTCTTAACGGACCATATTCATACGAAAACAATTTCCAATGAATCGTCTAAATTAACATGAATTCATTCAATTGCAAGAAAAACAATAGAGTTCTTTTGACCTTGAATTGCATTTCTTTACTGATTATCAAATTGGTTGAATTCTAAAATAAAAGAGTACCTATCCCATCATTTTGTGGTTAGCAAGTCCGAATCTTTTGATTCCAAACACACTTTTTGATAAAGCGATAATGAAATTGACATATGTTAGCTAAACAAGTGTAAGTATATTAATTTAAATCAAACAAGTATTAACACCATTATTACTCCAAATCTGTTTGCGTCGTATCAGCCAAATGAAGTCACATTCGTCTTGCATAGCAATTTCATGCCAATTGTGAAACTTATTTAATTACTAAAAATAAATAATGAGACTTTTCTAATCACCTTAAGATATAAATTATCTCCTCTTCTTGTTACAAGAAACTATTTTTATTTCATTATTAACCATGAAATAATCTATTGACTGCTTTCTTAACGACATATATTCATTTATGAGAAAACAATTTCCATGAATCGTCCTATAACATGAATTCATTCAATTGCAAGAAACAATAGTATTCTCCGATTCTTGAATTGCAATTTCTTATTGATATTAATTGGTTGAAATTCTAAAAAAATAAAGAGTACCTCCCATCATTTGTGGTTAGCAAGTCGAATCTTTTGATTCCACCCCACACTTTTTGATAAAGCGATAATGAAATTGACATATGTTGCTAAACAATGAAGTATATTAATTAATCAAACGAAGTAATAACATCATTATTACTCCCAAATCTGTTTGCATCCTATCAGCCAAAATGAGTCCCAATAGTACTTGGATAGCATTTCATGCCAATGTGAACTTATTTAATTTACTAAATAATGAGACTTTCTTTTAATCACCTTAAAGATAATTATCCTCTTCTTCTTGTTACAAGTAAACTATTTTTCATTCATTAACCATGAAATAATCTTTGACTCTTTCTTAACGTCCAATATTCATTACGAAAAACAATTTTCAATGAATCGTCTATAACATGAATTCATTTAATTGCAAGAAACAATAGAGTTCTTGACCTTGAATTGCATTATTATTGATTTTAATTGGTTGAATTCTAAAATAAAGATTACCTCCATCTTTTGTGGTTAGCAAGTCGAATATTTTGATTCCAAACACACTTTTTTGATAAAGCGATAATGGAAATTGACATATGTCCGCTAAACAATGAAGTATAATTCCTTAAATCAAACAATTATTAAACACCATTATTACTGCAAAAATCCGTTTGCGTCTATCAGCCAGAATGAGTCATTCGTCTTGGGATAGCAATTTCATGCCAATAGGTGAACATTTATTTAATTACTAAATAAATGAGACTTTCTAATCACCTTAAGATAATTTATTTCCTCATTCCTTGTTACAAGAAATTTTTTCATTCCATTAACCATGAAATTAATCTATTTGACACCTTTCTTAACGACCATATTCATTACGAAAACAATTTCCATGAATCGTCTATAACATGAATTCATTCAATTTGCAAGAAACAATAGATTTCTTGACACTTGATTTGCTATTTTATATTGATAATAATTGGTTGAAATTCTTAAAATAAAGATTAACTCCCAATATTTGTTGGTTAGCAATTTGAAATTTTTGATGACATACACACTCTTTGTATAAAAGCGCTAATGAAATTTGACATATGTAGCTAAAGTATGAATTATATAATTAATATCAAAACAATTAATAACACCAATATTACTCCAAAAATCTTGTTTTGCCCGTCAATCACGCGGAAATGATGGGTCATTTCCTTCTTGGTATTAGCATTTCATGCCAAATATGGTGAACTTATTTTAATTACTAAATAATGAGACTTTCTAATCACCTTAAGATAATTATCTCTCCTCTTCTGGTTACAGTGAACAATTTTTTCGATAGCATTGACCAACCATGAAATTAATCTGTTGACAGCTCCTTTCTTAACGACCTATATTTCATTATTAAAACAATTTCCATGAATCGTCCTATAACATGAATTAATTTCAATTTCAAGAAACAATAGAGTACGTGACCATTGAATTGGCCATTTTCATATTGATATTAATAGATGGTTGAATTCTAAATAAAGAGTACCTCTCATCATTTGTGGATTAAGCCAAAAAAAGACGAAACTTTTGATATCCCAAACACACTGTTTTGAATATAGCGATAATGAAATTGACATATTTGCTACACATGAAGGTATATTAAATAAAATCAAGACAAGTATTAACACCATTATTACTCCAAATCTGTTTGCGTTCTATCAGACCAAAATGGAGTCATTCGTCTTGGATATCATTTCATGCCCAATGTG